>JAODAL010004930.1:0-149879 GCA_025379985.1 Phyllomedusa bahiana | reverse complement strand
TGGCTAATTCGTTTTTTTTCTACTTAATACTGGAGTTGTTTGCCGTGCTCCCCTAGTCAGTACATTATTGGGATTATACCCAATTTACAACAGCATCCCCCATATATCTGCATGTTTACAAAGCCTCTTGTCTCAAGCTCAAGTATCATCAATCATTAATGCTAAATGGCGATGTCTATGAGCAGGCAAGAGAAAGTGGCTAAAGTGTTTCAGAGAGTTCCAAATGCAAATCCACAATTATCGGAATTATTGACCAATTTTAAGGACTTAGAGAAACATATGATTCAAGAATTACGCACTTGGTGGGACTCTACCACATTGCAGAACTACATCGATCAGAACATGATCCCTCGTGGATTAAGAATCAAGAAAGTGCCAACAACAATTTTTTCTACTGAGTTTGTAGTAGAGTGGAATGAAATTTTGAGTACATGCTCTATCAAACTCATGAATTTAATTGTTAAATATGAGAAACAAAAACTGGACACAATATCTGAGGACATTAAACAGGTGGAGACAGCTTTACAACCTTTCGCTGAACAAACGGACTATCTCAAAATGATGCAAGAATTACAATCTAAATTAGATGACATGGAGACATCGATTATGGATATTAAAAAGTCCAAATATCAACGAGACCTCTTTGACTACGAACAGAACCAAGTCTACGAATGGGGTCGTCGCAAATCTGAGTTTGACACTCCAAGATCTATTCTCAAACGTAGACCGAACAAACGGAATACATATAGAGAACAACGTCGAGTAAGTTTTGGCTCAATTGAATCAGACTCCACAGAGAGCAATATGGAATCACAAGAAGATAACTCAGATGTCACTGATCGAGAATCCAACCCTTCTTATTATCGGTACCAGAAAAAACAAAAAAAAGGCAAACAATCAAAAAACGAAAAAGAAGGGGAGGGCGCAAACACAAGCGTAAGAATGAAAACGCGACAACTGTTCCTAGATCAGATTACCAGGAAGAAAACATAGACGTTCTGAATTTGTCAACTACCACCTTGGATCCAGACCAAGAAAAATTACTCAAGTTGGGTCTCACTTTCGGCATTGAACAGCATTTTGATCTATTTGCTGTTCTCAAAGACATCAATAAGTTCATCAGAAACCTTACTTTGAGACGACATTTTTGGGAAGATCCCAGTACATCTGAGACCTCACACCCTTCCTTCAACTCGGGAATCAAATCATCTAATGAATACTCTCAACTGTTATTCAAGGAACAAATGACACTTATATCTTTGCAGATGCTATCTGAAGAGTCAGAGAACAACATTGGGGCAAACAATTTGAACAATCCCTTTACCACTTCCAATAGAGACTTCTATCCAATTCACTCCCGGGCCCCTATTATGGACCAGTTTCAAAACATCATAGAAAATGAATTAAGGACACTATCGGACACTGTCCCCTCCAACCACAAATATCTCAATTTGTCTGACAAGCAACGTGCCGCCCTAAAACGGCTTCATGCCAATAAAGATCTTGTCATAAAAATGGCAGATAAGGGCGGCACGGTGGTTGTAATGAATAAGGGAGATTATATCAAGTCCATGTCCACTCTCCTTACGGATCAATCTACCTATCGTAAATTAAAAGAAGATCCCACCCTGAAATATCAAGTTGAGCTTCACAAGATCCTAGAAGAAGGTTTGTCATTAGGGGTTTTAACACAAAAGGAGGTAGATTACATCAAAATAGAACAACCTGTTACACCTATCATGTATGGTCTACCAAAAATACACAAGAACAACATTACACCCCCTATGCGCCCTATTGTGTCGGGTATAGGATCCCTATTGGAAAGATTATGCCAATGGGCTGACTCGTTTCTTCAGCCACTAGTTCAGGGCATACCTGGTTACCTACGTGATACCAGAGATGTTCTTGCCAGTATGCAAGATATTATATGGGAACATAACATGCTCTGGATAGGATGTGATGCTGAATCACTTTACACTAGCATTCCACATCATATTGCGATTTTGGCTTTAGAATTTCATCTTCTCACCCGGAATAATTATTCTCAGGATTTATCCCATTTCATTATCTCTATCATCCAATTCCTAATGACACATAATTTCTTCTGGTTCAATGATGCTTATTATCTACAACTGAGAGGTGTCTCAATGGGGGCAAAATTTTCCCCCATCCTTAGCAAATCTTGTAGTTGCATGGTGGGAACATATGTATATGTATACAGAGGATAACCCATTTTTGGAGCACATTGTTTGGTACGGCAGATACATCGACGACCTCCTGTTCATATGGAGGGGCGATGTATCTGCCGTACAGGTGTTTTTGGAATACATTAATAACAACCCTTTGAATTTAAGGTTTACGGGTTTTGTGGATGCACATAAAATCAACTTTTTAGATCTTACCCTTATGGGACAGCCCAATCAGGTTATCGTCACAAAAACTTACCGTAAACCTACATCCGGCAATACAATTCTACATTTTCACAGCTTTCATCCTAAAAGCACACTAGCATCCATACCTGTGGGTGAAATATGTAGGGCTAAACGTAATTGTAGCCGGCCAACTGACTTCCAAATAGAGGAACATCGTGTCTGTCAGAGACTTAGAACCAGGGGGTATCCAAAATGGGGCATCATCGGGCTTCAATAAAGCAAAACAAACACGATCTCTTTAAAATAGTAATACAAATGTCTACCACAAAAAAATTGACCCCACCCACGATTTCCCCCCCCCAAACTTTTCCCAAAAAAAAAAGATTTTTCTAAAACACCTCTCTATTCTCAACCAGGATCCCATCCTCCATTCAATTTTGGCTGATGGATGCCGGGTTGTTACCAGGAAGCCTGTCACTTTTGGGAATATCGCCCCAAAAAAGATTCCACTGTTAAAAAAAGAATTTTCTTGCTCCCCAATGCTTTTCAATTGGGCTTTCCAAGCAGAAACCTGCCATTTGCGTTTTTGCCCAAAGGGAAAAAAATTTTAATCTAACAACCCAAAAGGTTTCCCCAAATTAAAAAAAAACATTAATTGGTTTTAAATTCACGTTTTTCTAACTAGTACGGTAAACCCTGTAAAATGTTGTGGGGAATACCGACGTCGTTTTTAAAAAAAAGTTTTTTAAAACATCTTAACGACCCTGACACTCCAAAACCCTTTAAGTCTACAAACACTTTTGGGCACACATAATGGTAAAATTAGGGTTTAAAATTACATAAAGAAGGATTAAAGGGCCAAAACGAGGAGGTTACATACAAACAAGCTCCTGACGTGAAGCCATTGGGTTTTAAAATTGAACACATAACCCCTGGACTGAATAGTAAAAAGGAAATTATGTTTCATTATTGATTGTATTCTACTGGGTATTGTTAAATGTTTAGTCGATCTATACCAATGTTTACACTCGTTGCTGCCCTCACTGTTTTGCTCTCGGTGTTTCTGTTTTTTCTTTTTTTCTATCATACACTGTCGGATTAGCTACTTTTACCTTCCCCCTTTGCCAGACCCTTTCCTTGGCTCTCTGGCTGGGGGTGCGGTCCTGACTCCTTTTGCCAACACAAATTGTTTGCGGAAGGTCTGCACGCCGTCTTCACAGGAATCCCGACGCTCAACATAGGGTGGATTTTTTTGCTCCTTATTGTTCTTTTATATAGCGGCTTATATTGTACTTACCTTTTTACGATTAAAGGGGGCTGTGCACCCCAACGCCAAAAGAATTTTTTTCCTTTACCTTTTTTTCCCGGGGGATCTATTGTCCCCGTATTTATTGGCAATTTTTCCAAATTTCAAATAAAACCGGAAATTTTTAAAACCGGTTCCGCCTCTAGGCTGGATCCAAATTTTTTTTCTTAAAACAGTGTTTGGGGGGCAGGGGGTTCGGGGCCACTTTGGGCGCCCCCCAAGGGCGGGCAATGGGCGGGTAGGGGTTCCCCGGGGGGGACCCCCCGCGCTCGAAAATCCGAGGGAGTACGATGGGGGTCCCAAAGCGCGGAAAGCAGCGTTTGCGCTCCGACAGGCAACGAGTTTATTTTTGTCTAAATCCCCCGGCCGAGGCAATGAAGCAAGAACGAAAATGCTGAAAAATCCGTCAAAATCGCAAAAGAAATCTCGACGCTCAACACCGACAAGCAGACCTTGTCGTAATGCCCCAGCAGAGGCAAGCAAGAACGGAACATGCGAGGAAACGCATACAGAAGATCGCTACAACACCAAAACTCGGCGCTCCGCTCCGACCAGCAGGAGTTGATTCCGAAAAATCGCCTTTCGTAAAGGCGGAAAAACCCATTGTCGAAAAGAGCTCAAAACCTCCAAAAACAAAAAACTTTTAAAAAACCAAACCGAATCACTTTCCAAAAATCTCGAACGGCGCAATATAAATAAATCGGATATTGAAATTGCCCCCCCCGGGAAATCAGTGATTCAAAATCAGACACCTATCTCATTGGTCGGCCTAAACCAGTCCAATCAATAGGAGCGACAGTGAAGCATTAACAAACCTGTGGGGAACTATGACTAAGCTCAAAATCCCAAGGCGGCACATTCAAAATACAGTAAACAACCGAAAATGAGCTGATTGGCTGAGCTTGCGTGGCTGGCTATCTCGGCCATCACAGCGCAGCTCCTTTCCCATTGTAGTCCTATGGGGAGAATGGCGCACCTAAAATCTCCGGCTCTCAGCGCCGTGCAGCATGAAAGTATGAATAACCAAACACATTTTGAATTAAGTGTAAAACATTATCAGAATAACGCTCAGATACCTTTCCTACAAATAATCGGTTAAAACACCAACAACGCTCTTTGGACAGCCTGAGAACCGGCGCTACATAGGGAATTGCAATAGAGAGCGATGGCCAGGTAAAATACAGGTAATTCAAATTGTAAAGCTATTCTCATGGTCGCAGAACCCAGCCAATCAGACTATGTAGCGACAACTTTTCCCATTCTAACCTATGGAGAGAATGGCCATCAGAATAATAATGAGCGACAATGTCCCATTTTATATCCTATGGATAAGTATAGGACCAATCAAATAGGAAGCGACAGAGGCCCATTCTAAACCTATAGGAGGTACAATCCGATCAGAATAGTATCGACAAAGTCCCTTATATCCTAACGGAGACGTGTTGGACAAATCAAAATCCATGCGGACTTGTTCAAATACATAAAACGACCGAAAGAGCTGTATTAGGCTGAGCTCGCGGAGGGCATGGCTATCTCGGCCCAATCAGAGCGCGAGCTACTTTCTCATAGAGTTATATGGGGAAAATTAATTCCGAGCGAGCTCTGTGATTGGCTAAGTTAAAAGAGGCGCGAGGTGATTTGGCCAACGGGAGAGTCGTGCGCACGCTCCTATGGTTTTTCTAAATGCAATCTGAAAGACAAAACGTACATGGCCGAAATCCAATTAAACACAACAGGAAGTGTCTCGTATCTTATATAAAAGAGCACAAATATGTGTGCTCGCCAAATTGATGTGCTCGATTAAATGTGGGTCTAACGAGCGGCGAATTCCAAGTGCAGCGGCGGAATGCATGTAAAGAGTCTGCGAGGTTCGACACTGCAGCATACTCCTCCGTTTCCTCAATGTTTATTGAGTCCAGACACGATACTTCCTCAAGCCAGAAATCCTGCTTGGAGGTCCTTCATGTCCCAGCAAAAGCCTTAATTGGATATACTGAATTGTCATCAAATTCAAACCACGTCCGAAAAGTTCGGAAATGGGTGTATCGAAATATTTTTGGCCAACATATGGCCAACCTCAGCAAACCTCTGTGCAACATTCTGGGCAACATTTGTGCCACATCTGCATTGGCTTAATAGCTACCATTAGTGGCATTTCCCTGCACTTACGAATACATGGGTAGTGGAGCTATTTTAGGAGGAACTCTCATCTATATATTGTCCTTAAGTGGATTGTTTAAAATTTGTTCAATGCCTTGAAGTTATGTTCCCTCCCCCACTTGGTTTGGGCCTTTTGATGCCTTTTGATTTCTTTAAATACCCACTCTTTTTCTTTCTACAATACGGTGGTATGCAATTACGGTGGCGAAATCCGATTCCGTAATGATGTAGCAACCACGGGACATCAAGTTTGGTACGTATTTTCAAGGGCAATCCGGCACGGATTTTGCGGCACAGATATATTACACAGTCTGAGAAAAAAATGGCTTGCTTTAGGACCTTAATTAGTTTATCACCTATACAATAGGACAAGTTGGGGCCAAAATGACATCTAGTCGACACACATTTAGAACAATTCACATAAATGACAATATATGGAGGCTTACCTAGAAAAATAACCCCACCGACCAGAGGTCTTTCCCCGGCCCTGGACATTTACACTAAAAGTCAGCAAGCACATAAGCGTTCACCCAAATCTTTGCCCCTAATTACAACATTCAACATCAACTAATTGGGTTCGTGTCACCTTGACTCCAATGTGATAAAGCCAGCATAATACCCATTGGGGGTTAGGATAACATTGTCATGATTTGAAGGGCATTAGAAAACAAAAGAATGCCCACCTTCACCCAGTTGATAGTCAGGGACATTGTTAGAATGCAAACGTTAACACCTGTTTGCCTCGCATAATACCAGATACGTTCCATTCACACCACACACACGTCTTTGTAGCCTTCAGAATGAATCACCAACTGTCAATGTGCAAACTCATTTGATTTACTGAAAACAGAATAACCCAAACAAAAATAAAAACACACACAAAAACAGACATTACTGGAGGAACAGCAAAACCGCGCCGAAGGATTGCCTGGACATTTCGTTTTCTATCGGCCAACTTTTCGTTCCAGACGCTTCCAGCACAGCAAGATTTGGCTGCCTCTCCTCCGGCAGTTGGCTCAGATTGATTGTCCAGGATCCTGTTGCTCGGGGAACTGGCTGCAAATGAAAACCCATATTCGCCTGTTTTGTGCAGGGAGTGAAAGAGAGAAAATAATTGGTCATGATGGAGAACCCTAAAGTACCTCACATGTCCCCCCTCGAGTCTGCAGTATGGTAATCAAAACCCCACGTTGCAAGGTCACCAAAGAATGTGTGTTTCAATCCCCCTGTCCTGTTTGGGGCCAAGCAATTAAGCTGAGATTCACCTGACATTGGTAGGTGGTCGTCCCAAATAAATGTGGTTTAGCGCACCTTGTGACCTGGGTGGAGGACCAATCCTTCTTGCAATGGCTCTTTTGGAAACACACCACCATGTATGCAATCATCTTAAACATGATTGGAACCACCAGAATGGTGGAAAGTACGGTCCACTTACTGTATCTGGCTCGCCTTTCGCCCACCATTCCTCCCCCGCTCACCCCAGGCAGTGTGGCACGGCCTCGCCGTGCTGCTGACATTCTTCGCCTGTTGAAGATGAGAACATAACAGAACTCAGGACATAGTCAACCATTTCTCGCTACAGGAGAAATAAAACCTGTCAATATTATCCTCTTTGTGTTTTTCAAGTGTAGGGTTCTCCAACACCTAGATGCCAACAAGGTGTGGGTCTTGACTGGTGGGTATGTAGTCAGGACCAATTCAGAGCACTACACTTTGCAAAACATATGTTGGTGATTTTTGGTAAAAAGGCTAGCTTGCCTTTGGCTGAAAATCCTTTTTATGAACAAGGGTAAACATGGTCCCTGTGTGGAGCCAAAAATTATATGACATTGCTCTTCCAACCATACCCACTCCCCAACACAGGTGTCCCAAACATTGCCATTGTGAAATGGGCAAGAGGGGTTCCCCCAAATTTTCCATTGTTTCAGATGGTTAGCCCATACCCTCCACCATTCAACTTCAACAAGAGGGCGGAAATCCAATGGATCAGAGTCCTGTGGATTATGGTCTTAAAGTTGCAGTGCCCACCCAATAAAATGGCCACTCCTTCCACCAAACACACATAACAGTGCTGGAGTTTTTTAAATTGAAAGCCCCTCCTTACCTTCTCTTTGCTGGACTTGGCTCCAGCCCATTCCTTCATAGATTGATTGCGGACAGGTGCCAAGTGTGAACCACTTGCCATTTACCAAGCAAGTAAGACGTCCTTTTAGGGGCCACTTCAGGGTCATGTCCACTTTTGGCCACAGTGGGTATCCAAAACTGAAACACTCTGCCACTCTAATGTCCCCCTAAGGAAGTGTCCCAGGACAATGAAGTTGACCCCTCCTTGTTGCCGTGAGATAAGGTGGCCTAAAAAACGCGGTCTATGTAGCCTTAACCTGCTGCCCTCAAAAAACGGAATAAGTGCCTTGTCATACGCAAATTTCCAAATATGCATTATTAAGCATTTCCTTGCAAACAAATGACATATTGTTCAACATAACTTGGCATCGGACCTATGTCAATACACTGCAGTGGCCCTAAAAAAGCTTACACAATCATGGCCCAAAGATGTCATGTAAACGGCATTTTGGTCCACTGCCTGGCCACCACTGACCCAAGGTCCTCGTTTTGGGGAAATGTAGTTGGGTTAGCGCTGATGGCCAAATATTGTATATTTGGATTCACCTTTTTGGTTAGGTATGCATACATAAAGCCTGTATAGAAGGTAAACAGTCGGCACCTCCCAAAGGCCCAAATAATCTTACACTTTGCATTTATGTTGTGAGCTTGTTTTTGTATAGTGGTTTGGAGTGCTTGACAAAATGTCGGTTGCATTGTTACCCCAAACTGAGCTTGGGTGACCGATGTTGCCCTAAAGGACCGTAGTTACAACGTTTTTTAACACATATACATTTAAGTTTAACATATTTGTGGTTGCAAGACACTTCGCTGATTGCTTTGGACTCAAACCATTGGTTTAACCAATGATTGGGCCAAGAATGCATTTGGTCAGTGAGTTAGGCTGCGGGACATCGTGGATACGGCCAACGGCACGAATAATGCCAAATTGTGCTAAAGCATTTCACTTTTCAGCCAGAAGAGGCTAATCATTTCTGGCCGCAAAATATGGTGCAAAAACTTTCAGCCCACTAAAGATACCCAAATGAAGTTTTGGAAGCCAACCTTGTTACCAGAATGCTTAATAACAAACAAAGCACATCATGTGCTACTAAAAAGTAACAAAAAGGTACCCAGCAGATACATCATGGCAAATTTGAATGTGTCCAAACCTTTTTAGGTCCAAGCCACTCGAGGTGGACTTTGATAATCTGTGAGGGTTATCATTAGAAACCACGCTTCCCAAAAAGGCCCACACTTTACATAGGACCCTCCTGTGGAAGTGCCCTGTGTAGCATTTGGTCGATCATGTTTGACAAAACACCCACCAGCCTTCCAAACCAACACAAACAAAACCATCATTGTACACAGCAGCTAGGTTCCCCTACAAGACCTTTGAAGCTGGTTACAATCTATTTGGCTGCGTTAAGAAGAAAAGGAAACCACGTCTGAAAATTATCTCTTTTCTGTGCAGTGTAGAACATAACTTATAACCAATACTGCCTGGGAAACCAAAAGGACAGTTTGGAAGGAAAACCAGGTACAGCAATTATCCCTGGCACTGCAGCATTTGGCCACACAACACTTACTATTCACAATTCTCCACTCTCTCACCTGGCTGGTAAATTGGCTCATTTATATGTAATTAGGAGAGAGTCCGGCTGTGATCGTCTTGCCCTGACAGTGCAAAACAATGAGAGCAAAGCCAATCGCCCAAACATCGTGCGCCGGCGTCAGCATGGGTCTACAGTGGTGCGCATGTCAACTGGCAAGCTTATGGGTATGTACATCGTTGCATATAACGTAGCCCTTTCCGCTGCTTTCTTGCATTCATGCGGCGCTCTGACAGAGAGAAAGCACGGACAAACGACGCAACTGCATTATCGGTATGTACCCACGCCGTTGTCGACTTCCAATAGTGCTGAATGCTTGCCGCGGTGGCCTCACGCCACATCAGTGTGAGTCAATTACTAGGGTTTGGCAAGGCCGGTTGCATTGCAAATCGAGTGGTTAACGTGGATGGCGTACGCACGAGCATCAAACTTCGGCGCCTGCAGGTGCGCAACAGGCTCGACTCGGGGGCGCCACTTGTAACAAACTGTAGAAATGTTCCGAAAAAGTGGGCTCCTTTAGAATAACAAGGAAAATATCAATGATCGCTCCACAATTCAAATCTTCTGTGCCATGAGGCATCGTAGTGGTGATCGTACTCCACGTATTTATTTGTTGTGAAACGTGTTCTACTACATAGCGCAAAACAGCCAGACCAACCAACAACAAAGATACAAGCAATCAACTCACTAACAACGTGTTTAGCGCCGTACACGGCGCGACGAATCCAGGGATTAGCGATATGGTAAATTGTGGCCGTGAAATAGATGTAGTTTCCAATTTATTGTTAACCTATTCTCATTGTTCTAATTTCATAAACCAACAAAATCAGAATTGAAGCGACAGAGGGCCCCTTATAATACCCCCTATGGAGGAGTATTGGACCAATCAGAATAGGAGACGACAGGGTACCCATTCAATAGCTATGAGTGATAATTAATTGACCAATCAATACAAGGGCGGACAGGTCAAAATACACTAAAAAGGCAAGAAACGAGCTGATTGGGGTTGAAGCGGCGGGGGTGCGTCCAGCATACCCAATCAGAGCGCCAGCTACTTTCTTCTTCATAGATTTCTATGGGGAAAGAAATCTGACCGAAGGCTTCTGTGATGGCTCATTTCAAAAGATGCCGGTTATTTTGGCCAATGGGAGAGCGAGCGAAACGCTCCTATGGTTAACTCATGCAATCTCTATTCAATATGACATGGCACCTAAATCCAAGGAGAAGGCTCACGAAGTAGTACCGATGGTGTATATGAGCTGAAACAATAATATGTGGCTCAACTGCCACTAACCCCACTCCAGAAATGCCCCCAAATTAAATTACCCAATCTTGCTTTAGCCTTGCACATATTTGAGATTGGCGTACCTAAAATCCCGAAACCCGCCCCAAATATGTTCCTTATTTTTGTCTGGGGGGATTTGCGCTACTCCCATCTCATTGCTCATTTTATATACAGATAGGGACCATTTTGCGAGTCTTCGCGTGGGATTTCGCAAATGTTACGTTTGGAACAGATTGCATTCGAAAACCCATAAGAGCTCTCTGCAGCTCCAGTGCCATTGGCCCCAAATAACCGCGCCTCTTTTAAATTAGCCAATCACAAACAAGAGCACGCTCTGCATTACATTTTCCCCATAGGACTCAATAGAGAAAGTACTCGCGGCTGATTGCCTACGCAGGACGAGCCCCTCTTCACCCCAACCATCACCGTACAAATATTTTCCTAGACAGTAATAATCTTTTAGGCGGCCATTCTATATCGTCCTTCTTTCGTCCCAATCCAAATCGCCGCCACTACATCTATTGGTAGCTTCATCTCTGTGCCTGGCTCAACCGAATCAGCTCGTTTCAGCATTTTTACAGTATTGTTAAACTGTCCCGCCTCAGATATTGAATTGTCAATACTTACTCTAGGATATAATGGGCCAATGTCGCTCCCTATTCTGATTGTTCAATTCTCCTCCTTAGGTTAGAATGGGCCGCTGTCGCTCGCTATTCTGATTGGCCTGGATTATGCCGACCAATGAGAAGAGCTTACAGATTTTGAATGACTGTCTTTCCCGGCAATTCTCTCTATTGCAATTCCCGATGTAGTGCCGGGCTCGGCAACCAACGCGTTGTTATGGATTTGATTGATTTATGTTTACAGAAGGTTTCAGCTCTTTTTCTGATAATCTTTTACAATGAATAAAAAGGATTTCTTTAGTCCGACTCCATGCCGCACGGCGCTGAGCGCCAAGATTGCATTGCGCCGAGCTCTCCATAGACTACAATGGGAGAAAGTATGCGTCGGTTCTGATAGGAGCTAGGATAGCAAAGCCCCCCGCGTATCTCAAACCAATTCAGCTCTTATTGCAGCTTTTTATTTTCCTCTAGATTTGAACTGTCCCCCGCCTTTAAATTGATTGGTCAAGTACTTCTCAAAAGGGTTTATAATTGGGTCCCGTCGCTCCTTTTCTGACTGGCTGTGTTTCTGGCCGACCCAATTGCGAATCGCCTCCAAATTATTGAATTACTGAAATATCCCGTCTGATTGAACAGAGATCAGAATTCCTAATGTTGTGGCGTGCTTTTTTTTTTTTTTTTTTCTTTTCTTTTGGATAAGGTTTGAGCACTTTATTCAGATTCAGTTTTAACAGACAGAATATAACAAATTGCCTAAATTATAACTGGCCGGCGGTTTAGTTGACCAATGGAGATTGAGCCCAACATCATCAGTGTGTTTCAAATGCAATCTATAGTAAAACTGTACATGCCCAAAATCAAGTGATAACCGAGGTGTATGTAAAATGATCAATAATATGGAGGTCACTAAACAAACGAACTACAAATTAATGCAATTATTTCTTCCTTTGCCTTAGCCAATTATCCAATAATATGGGTGTCAAGAACATCCCGAACTAACAATTAAGGGAGTGTTTAGGGGTTTAGTTCTTGATTGTCGTTACATCTCCTAATTAGTGTTAATTTTAAGATTACATATCGGATAAAATGTATTGACTGTGCCCTTTTATTTTATCCACTGTATCGAGATTTACTATAGATTGCATTTAGCAAATCCCATCAAAGGTCATTTTAGGCCATTGATGACATAATAACCACGCCTCTATCCAGAGCGACAGGCCAAACATAGTTGCTTGGCATTTCTTTTCCTTCGCCCGCATCCAACATGCTCTGATAATTAGGTCCCCGCGAGATTGGTCCAAGCCCCTCTTTCCCCCCCAGGCAATCACAGTCCCAAGAATAATTCCCTCAACACATACTAACTTTAAGGGCATCCCTTCTATGGCGCAATTCTTGAGTCGACTCAAAAATAGACTCGACTACATATCATTGTGGATTTTATATCTGCCCTTGAGCCAACCAAATCAGCAGTTTTGTGGACTTAATTTGGGATTTTAAAACTGTCCGGCCTTGTGCAATTGATAATCCAGACTCCGCCCAAGCTCAAAATGGTTCACTGAGTGCCTGCTTCTTTTGTTTGTTTAACAACGACCAATGAGAAGTGCTTTGGCAATGTGAAGGAATGTATTTCCCACCAATTTAAAATATGACACCAATAGTGAGACCGGTGGAAATGGCTCCAACAAGCGTAGCTTCCTTTTTGGGACCACGAGCTACATTTCTCACTTTACTGTGGGCAACACTCATGGCTTAACTAACTCCTCCAATGTTAATTTGTTGCGCAAAAAGTAACTCCCTATGTTTCCTTATTTCTAACATGCAGCGCTTGGCCATATCCCGATTGTCGCAGTCCTCTGTGGCTGAACCAGCACAGCCACCCCCACCAAGGCCCGGCGGACGGCCAAGAAGGTTCCGGCCCTCCGGTTTCCGGTTTGACCCAAATGCCATAAGTCGATCTTACCGCAAACAATTCTCGCTAAACTCTGCGATTCCGGAGCTTATTTGACAACTGGGGACATTTGAGAGCCCACCACAGTAAACGAATCCCAGGCATTCCCACCCGATGACCAAATTGCTAAGGTGTATTGATAGCAACCTCATCGGGTCGTTCCAGCGTTAGTGTGCAGACCGTTTTGGGCATGCCCAATCCACTTTTTGTCGGTTTCTACACAAAGAAAATCCGATAACATGGTGGCCCTTTGTGTCGCGATAACATCCATTTCCCATGGGACAAGTGCAACAACAGCCATTGAAAAGCCGCCTAAACCATCAGCAGGCTTGTCCCAACACATTGAGCGATTGTCGACTGCACCCATATCAGATTGATCCCCTGCGATTCCGAGGTTGATCTAAACCGAAACATGGAAGATTTCCATTCCAGATTATGGTCCAAATGACCATCGACCATCAAGGACTGAATCACAACTTGGTAGCCAAATTTTCCTGGATCCACTCATGATTTCCTTCATTTTGGAGAACCGCCAGTATGTAACCATCATGAATAACTGGCGCAATTGCATCGGGCCCTCATATTGGGTATTGTAATGTAGGTTGCTTGTGTTCTTGCACATTTTGTTGTGTGTGTTTTGTTCTCATACGTAACTGTTTTTCTCTTCCTTAGGAAGACACCGCTACAAATTAACAAGTTGGCTAATGACTTCCCTTACCTGAGCCCCCAAACCCCGCACGAAAGGGTTTATAACGTGGCCCACTGAACATCTAAAGGACGCAGGTGGAAGAGGGTTTTTGCGGTCCTAAATTCCCGGTTTCCGTGTTTTGGAATCTCGGGCGGGCCTTAGCTTACAAGCCTGAGATTTGCGCAAGATAGTCCTGGCTAGCTGATATTGCAAAACATCTGCAGGAGCACGAGCTGCCTGACCCGTACCTATGCAGCCTAGGAAACCCGTGGATGTGTAGGACACACCCACATGTCGACCCGAGTCACTCACGCATGAGTTTTTTTTAAGACATCCCCCAACAGTGCTGTATAGAACTGGCTCGTACTCTGAAATGAAGGAACAATAGTGGACCCCGATTGGATTTGGTAGACACACAGCTGTGATCAGTCCTGATGGTGCAAGTGTGTAGGTGGACATTCTGGACTGGCAACTTTTGCTGTTTTTGGTAGAGAGCTCGGAATGGCTTGGGAAGCTATCTGATAGGCTGCAGTGGAAACAGAAATACCGAGGGAAGCTGGCTTGCTGGCAAAAGCAATTCCTCTGGCTGTGGGTCCACCTGGTCTTAAGTGAAAATGTGTTTGACTGGCTACACAAAGGGCACCTTGGTTATTGATAAAGTGTAGTGGACTTTAGTGGATTGGTCACAACCAAGAAGGTGTTGCCACACAACACTGAATGACCCCCATGCCACGGACTACAGGAGCAGTTTTTGGTCGGGGTGGGGATACCATTGGGATGGTTGCTTTGGTGGGGGGAATGTTGTGGCGTGTCAACCTGCTACGAATAGATCCAGGATGTCAGCTTGAATAGAAAGCTGATATTTGCTGCCCCAAACAGATGCCTGAAGTTTGTGGGATGTCATTGTTACCTGGGGGCAAGAAAGTATGGGCCAGAAGCAAACACCTAGTGACCCTCAACATCCCCTGTGCTATCCAAGTCTACAAAAGGGTCGCTGGAGAACACATTGCACATTTCAAACATTGGTGTTGGGTGTCCAAAATCTTCGGTTGCCGATCGGCACCCATGGGCCTAACCCCCCTCAAGGGTGCTCTCCTTTCCAGTTGGTCAACAACCAATTCACATACCACACAGTTTTTTCGCAGGTGAACTCCACCACAACCATGCATGCTTTGGTCACCCCCAAAAAAACCACAAGGAGGGCCAATTGTCACCTAATGGTCTGACATGGATTGGGTGATGACTGCCAATATCCACACACAACATATATGGAATGACCAAAAAATGTGGACTACCGTTGGAAATGTCCCTAATCGTAGCCACATCAGGGAAGGGCTGTCACATTTGGCACTCGGTGCCAAACGTATATTCCACAAATGTTAAGTACCTCATACAAAATAACAGCCAGTTCAAGAGAGCCCAAAACCATCTTTGGATGTGTGTTGAATATTAACACTGAGGCATTTCGCAAAGACTAGAACACCAGGGAACACTCACCCCCAATTCGGTCCCCACATGACCGAAAATTGGGCGCAGTCTCCAAGGACTTTGTTAGACAATAACAACCAATCAGGACACCAATGCATTTCCTTTTGTCTTTTGTTCATGGAGATTGGCTCTGGGATTGGTTGGCTAAGGGCCACTAAAGTGTATTAATGTACGGAGTCCGGTTTCAGAACATGTTTACCTCTAAAGAGGCTTTGAAACATTATTTTGACTTGTCAAGACCCCAAAACATACATTCAACGTATGGGTCTGGGCACTAAATTGACGACTGGATGGACCAACATTAACGGGGAATCCACTGTAAATGGTACAGTCACGTTGATAACACTCAAACGACACACAGGAAAAGGTAACAGGTTTTATTGCACAATACTTGTACATCCAACACAACTTAATGAAAATACATAAACTATACATAATGCCCGAAGTGTGGGATGGCCCACAATATGGTTTTGTATAGTAAACACAAATAGTATGTGGCCAAAAAGATTAAGCAGAGTTCCAATTGCATGTTTGAGAAAAACCAGGCTTGAAGCTGTTGAGGTGTACCGAGCTTTGGATGAGTCCCAACACATCAGCGAGACCCAGGTCCCCACCGAAGAACCCAAAACCCAGTATTTAAGTCACCCCTCCAGTCAACTATTGTTGAATTGTGCCATATTGAGTCCTTAAACCATTTGAGGTGCATGCACACATATGATACCGGAAACTGTGTGTGCCCATCTACCACGACAAGGTGACCTCATAACATAGGGGACCCTACACTATCCAAAAAAAAAAAAACACCTGAGCCACAAGAAACAAGAAAAAAAAAATACATGCACCAACATAGCTTCTGCTTGGCACATGTAGACATGGGTGCGTCATGTCTGGCGTACGACAGCTTGGTCGTTGGGGCCGGCACTCTCTTTGGCCCCTTCTTTTACCTCTGTATGGGCACGTGTGGCCTAAGGTGGAGAACCTCTGCCACAGCCCCAGGTGACATGGCTCATCAACTTCTCTACAACCGACAGGCATGGGGGCTGATGAAAGAAGTCTATAGAAGTGGTGAAGAGTGTCCTGTTGGAGAGCGGCACCGGCTCCATCTCAAGACTTAAATAATCCTCCCACTGCGATACTACGTGGATGTTTAACCCGGTGATGTAGTGGCGGCTACAATCCCCGATCCAAGATGCATCCACTAGCAACTTTGGCTGCGGCTTGGATTTAAGTATGGATATGTTACCCAACCTCACTCCAGAGCCATTCAGCTCATTTGAACTGATCCATTATAGTCATGACGTTCCAACGCTTGTTTTCGCATTGCAGTCATCTTGCTGTCTTTATCCAGAGCCTGCAAAGTTCATATAAGGCGCTGCAGAAGCTCACAGTAGAATTGGGAATGCTGGCTGGTGGTGGCGCTTCATTGGCCAACTTCCCCACACTGACTCTTTCACAGGCTGCTCCGCAGATTGCTGAAGAAGCGCAGTCCACACTGGCTCTGCAAATCATCCGTTTTTTCACACCACCTAGAAATAAAGGAAAAATAATATATTAGCATACAAACAGTCATGGACTGACAAAGCAGACAATTATGCACAGAGAATATTAGTTGCCACTTAGTGTTCAATTAAGGAGCAAAGTAATGTGAGAGGACCAATGTCCTATATAAGAAAATACATACATGGCAGTATAGACCAACACCCAGACCTTGCTATTAAAGGATGTAGGCAGTCCTTCAACACATTAAGGTGGTAATTGGGAGTGAAAAAACAGCTGGTTTGATTGGCGGTGAGTGCACTGGACGTCTGCCATATTACCCCAAAACACACATCTACACGACATTTAGTGGGTGTCAAATCCCACCCAAACATGACACTACGAAACGTTTGAAGTTTTGGGGTCGATATTTCAAAGTGGTGGAAAGAGGGGTGGCGAGGGGATAAATAAGCGCTATGGGGGTCCCTCTGCACTAACCTCAAGCTGACACAATCCCTCAGGAGTCGTCTCCCAAGGCAGAGTTTAGCCAATTAACAGCACTGCCACACATGTAACCCGATCATTTATATAAAACCTCGCTTGGTGAAACAAGTCAAAGGGGGGTGTGCAGAATAGCGCAAATACCAAAGAACAAGATTAGAACAGCCGGCTGGCAACACACTGAAGTGATTTTGAGCTCATGCCATACCATACAACGCTCCAACAAGGGACCAACAATTGCCCCGCCGCAAAATGGAAAGTAAATGTGTGGCCTAGAAACTACCAAGTCACCTCAACTCGCACATTGTGAAACACTACCAACCCTTATGAACCTGGGACCAACATGTTTGAAAGGCTTGGAAAGAAGTACAATGTACACAACAGGCATTTCGCTACATAAAATGTCAACTTGAGGGCCCCAAAAAACCCGGCCCCCCCCAACTTAAAAACAAAAATTCTACTTTAACAATCATACAGTCTGCACCATTAGCAACTATATGGAAGTATAATGACAGCAAGGGAACATGTGTCAAGAAACTAATAAGAAGACAGGATCAACAACAAATGACAGCCTAGATTTGAAAAGTGAGGACATGTCAGTAAGATGCCTTTGTACAAATCAGAGCAAGGTGATTTCACATGAGGAGTCTGAAAGCAGACCATAACGACAGATGATCAACACCTACGTGATAATTGCGCAACTAAGCACAATCACGAGTGATCACAATTGACAGATATTTGTGGCCCCTATCAAAGGGTACATGAAAAAACAGGTGTCACTATAGATGGTAGGCGACCAACGCACAGCCCAAAGGATATGCTCCACTTGTTGAGAACCTATCACTTCCAATTACACACACCCATCCACAACCACATACATTCCTTCAAGCAGCCCCTCTAATACCATTTTGTACTTACCAGAATGAAGACGCAAGGACAACACGGCTTCAATACCTTGAATATGGCTCGGGCCGAAGGTGGCAAGCCACCTGCCGAGCCCAGGCTCAAAGTCGGGGTCACAGCCAGTCTGGGCCGCCTCACCATCCTCTATCTTGACCTCGCGCCTGGCCGAACATCATCCCATCGCTATGCGGCCTGGTTGGCGGTTGCGCTGCTCAAGCCCCCTCAGATTGACACTCTCCACTATGTAGCGCCACAAACCTGGTCTTCTACTACCAAGGTGAACCTGCTCAGGATCCCGGCCAAACATCGGGAAATTATTGGCCAAAATCTGGGAACAAGAAAAACATTGCGTCAACAACAGCACTAACCACCCATGCAATTGAGTGCTGCTACTACCAATAAACCACCTTGGCTACGAATGATGCTGAATAGGGGCCTAACACAATATACGCAAGACTAACACCAGAGGCGAGAACGTGCGAGGAAGGGGAAAGGAAACACTAAGCCCGCCACATAAAGGCTCAAGGTCACAGTATATCATAATTAGACTTGATGTCAACATCCGCTGCCCTTCTAGGAGAACACAACTTCTCTGGAGTCAGACACAAATATGGCACAGTGAATGCACACCACGCAACAAATTCACACATCACATTTACCAAAATAGGGGTGCTAAAGGAGGCTGCCCATTCCAAATTTAACCCAACTTAACACCCATTGGGAGATCAATCGCTGATTTGATAGACATTACTTCCAGCAGACGCAGTATGGTAGCTAGTGTTGCAAATAATTTGCAGCTGGACACATCACTTACCTCCTCAACCAGAATCGAATCTACATGGTCAGAAAAGTTGCGACATCGTGCTGCGCCCGTGCCCCTTGTGCGACTCGTGCCTAGGCCCCAGAATATCAGTGGGAGAAGCACGGGGGACAGAGGGGCAGCAGATTGAATAGACCGCCAGGGGGGCAGAAGCAGCAGGTGAAATAATGGCTGAGGAGACCAGACCGAGCTGCGAACGTCATGTGGGTAGCGTGCATAATAGCCAAGAAGGTCTGGGGATCAACTGTGCTTCTGTGTCCCCAGTAGAAGGTACGGCCTGGCGTATCACACTCGCTTCCCGTGACACGAGCAATCACCGCCATGAACCTCATCCATCTAATGCATAGGAATGCTGGAGGGACACTCAACTGGGCTCTCATGCTCCATGGCAGGCTGGGGAATCCTCCTAGTGAATAGAAGGCAGCAACGACAGGTGAATCTGATGACTTTTGTATAAACAGGTGAAGCGCATTACTAATGCGCCGATATCCCCGCACTGCGCCTCATACACTGGCGAGGCGCGGTGGAGTTTATCCCGCAGGTGTGAACGCACCTCGGCCGCCGCCATAGCAGAGGCGCAGCTTTCCACTCACCAAAGATATGTGGGGAACGTCATAGAAGTACCAAACATACATTCAATGAATTCATTTGTCTGGCTTATTTGCGTTACTCCTCATATTCTTCATCATGCATAAACTGAAAACTACAGAATACAAAAGAACCAGTGATTTCATATTTCTTTGATATTTTCGTGAGGTCCAAGATGACTGCTAATTTTTATATACACACGGGGAAAAATCTTCTAGTATATCATTTGATTACGTCATGTACAGTTTTACATATACCGATGCATTAGAAAACCCTTAGAGCGACGCTACGCTGCTCTCCCATTGTTCAAATAACCGCCGCCTCTTTTAACTTTAGCCAAATCACAAACAGCAGCTCGCTACTGCATTTTGTTTTCCTTCCCATAGAACTCTATGTCAGAAAGTAGCTCGCCGCTGTATTGAGCGAACATGGACACCCCCTCTAGCTCAGACCAATCAGCTCCTTTTCACCTTATTTACTGTATTTTTGGAACTGTCCCCGCCTTGGATTCTGATTGGTGGTTTTAAAGTTCTCATAGGATATAATAGGGTCTTTGTCGCTGCTCTTCTGATTTGGTCAATAATTTCTCCATATGTTAGAATGTGCCACTGTCGCTCCTATTCTGATTTGCGTTTATGGGCACCATGAGAATAGTTTCTGAATTTTGAATGACTGTATTGCCGGCAATATTACTGTGCTCAATCGCTCTATTGTAATACCTATTAGCGCCGGTCTCGGCGACAAACGCGTATTGTACGGGGGATTTAAGTGCTTTATTTTGAAAGAAGGTTTACAGCGCTTGATCTGATAATTGTTTTTCACTTATACAATTGTTTTTTTTTTATCATACCCAGCCGCACGTGCTGAGCTGCCGCAATTTCAGAGCACCCATCTCCCCATAGCCACAAATGGGAAAGTAGCTCGTAGCTCTGATTGGCCGAGATAAGCAAGGCCCCGATCAGCCAATCATCTCTTGCAGCCTTCTTACTGTATTTTGAACTGTCCCGCACTTGGATTCTGATTGGTGTTAAAGTTCTCCATAGGATTATAATGGGTCCTTTTGTCGCTCCTCTTCTGATGTGGACAATAGGTATCCCCATAGGTTTTATAAGGTTCACTGACGCCTCCTATTCTGATTGGATGATTATGGCGACCAATGAAATACGTTTCACACAATTTAATTACTGTATTTCCCGGCAATTTCAATATCCTAAATTCTAAATTAGGATATTGGAAAGGTGATTTTGTTTTTAATGTATTTTATTATTTTTTAGGTTTCAGCTCTTTTCCTGGGATATGTTGAACGCCTTTAATCAGAAGGCGATTTTTTATTCATACTCCGCACCGACATCTGGAATGGATTCTCGCTGTGTTTTCCACCGTCCCTCCGCGATCGGAATAAAAACAGATTCTCGCCGCAGTCCCGCCCGGCGCCTAAGGTCCCGCACTGCGCCCATGTCCCCGCACTGGCCCCGTGGGCCCCACACATGACCCACTGGCGAGCTGCAGGGAACTTTTCCACGCATGTATGAGTGAGCACCACCTGCGGACCGGCAAATCAAAGTCGCAGCGCCGTCACTTGCGCTTCAGGCCCCGCGCTGGCAGGCCTAACACACCTGGCCAGGCTGGGCGTAACTTTTCCCCGCTATGTATGAGTGCACCTCCTCGGCACAGGCGAATCATAGGTTGCAGCGCCGCACATGCGCCCTCTCGGTCCTCCGCACTGCGTCCCCACACACTGGAGAGGGCGCGGCGTAGCTTTTCCCCCCGCATGTATGGAGTGCCTACCAAACCGGCGCCGAATCATAGGCGCAGCCGCCCCGCACTGCGCCAAGGGACACCGCACTGCGCCTAAAACACTGGCTAGGCGGGCAGTGTTTAACATGCTATGTAATGAGCCGCCCCGCCGCCGACATAAATCAGGTGCAGAACCCGCCAGAAAAACAGGCGGAAAGGTGCGCCTCCCCGACCCTGCGGGATTCATTACATGTGGCCCTTCTGTCTCTGAAATCCACAAGACTTCAAACACTGTAATTGATGACTTACTTGAAACATCTTTCTGAACAATTTAGACAACTGAAAAAAAGCTTGCTGGTAATAAAGGCAGTTTAATTGATCACAGACAAAACTGCACCAAAACTGGCGTCTGTGTGGAAAGCGCCCTAATGTGTTTGTAAACCCCAAGATTTCAAACACAGTCATTGAATACTAACTTTGAAAACACACCTTCTGAACCAAGACTTTAACAACTAAAGAAGTTTGCTGCTAATAAAGGCAGTTTAATTGGAGCACAGTTAAAACTGTGCTGTGTGAAAGCACCCTTATGGTATGTTCACACGGCGTGTTGGCTCCATTTTTGGATCCATATATATATGCGTGTTTGGATCTGTGTTTCAGATCCTAAACTGGCCCAAACACGCATCTAACAATGTGCAGTGTGATTTTACATTGCTTCCAATGTAAAACACACATCGCCGTTCAGACGAGTTATCGCCGATGCGTGTATCTTTCACACCCGTTCAAAGAATTGACATGTTAATTTTT
Organism: Phyllomedusa bahiana; assembly: GCA_025379985.1. NCBI lineage: Eukaryota > Metazoa > Chordata > Amphibia > Anura > Hylidae > Phyllomedusa > Phyllomedusa bahiana. The sequence goes on along the minus strand of JAODAL010004930.1, from coordinate 127,461 downwards.
GATCCATTTGACGCAGCAGACACCATATTTAAAACTATAGGGTGCATTCCTGCTGCAGCCAAAACGCATCTAAACCATCACCTGTGTGTTGGATGCAATTTACCCAGCGCTTTTATATGCGTTTTCCACATCAAAAATGGATCCAAAAACGGATCCAACACGCCATGTGAACATACCCTTAGACTGGGTTCTTATGTCGTGTTACTGCAGGACTTTACTGCATCCGATTTAGATGAATGCAGGTGGTTTTATAATTACACTGAAGTTAATTACAAAACCACCTGGATTCAACATAGGGTGCTTTCACATGGAGAGTTTTTGGTGCATTTTTTATGCTTTTTTGGGGCTTTTATTTGCAGAAACCCGGGGGGAGGTTTCCCCCCTTTTTTCCCCCCCCCCAAAAAAGGGCCAAAAAAAACCCCCAAAAAAACCCCCGACCCCTTTTTTTGGGGGGCCCCCCCAATTAAAAAAATTAAAATTTTTTTTTTTTAAAAAAAACCCAAAAAAAAAAAAAAAACCTTAAAAAAAATTTTTTTTTTTTTTTAAAAATTTTGGGGGGGCCCTTTTTTTTTTGGGCCCCCAAAAAAAAAAAAATTTGAAAAAAAAAAAAAAATTTTTTTCCCTAAAAATTTGAAAAAAAATTTAAAAAAAACCCCCTTTTTTTTAAAAAAAACCCAAAAAAAAAAAATTTTTTCTTAAAAAAATTTTAAAACCCCGGGGGGGCAGTTTAAAAAAAAAACCCTTAACCTTTGGGGGAAATTTTACCCCCAAAAAAAAATTTCCCAAAAATTTTTTTTTTTTTTTTCCCCCCCAAAAAAAATTTTTTTCCCCCTTTAAAGGGGAAAAAAAATTTTTTTGGGGGGTTCCCCCCCAAAAAAATTTTAAAAATTTTTTTTTTTAAAAAAAAAATTTTTTTTAAAAGGTTTTCCCAAAAAAGGTCCAAAAAAAACCCCTTTCCCATGGGAAATTTTTTTTTTTAATTTTTTAAAATTTAAATTGGGTTTTTTTTAAAAAAAAAAAAAAAAGAAAAAAAAAACCCCCCGGATTTTTTTTCCCCCACAAAGGGGGTTTTTTTTTGGGGGGGTTTTTTTTTAAGAAAAAATTTTAATTTTTAAAAAACCCCGGGCCCCCAAAAAAAACCCCAAAACCCAAAAAAACCCTTTAAAAGGGCCCAATTTTTAAAAAAAATTTTTTTTTTAAAAAAAACCCCTTTTTTTTTTTTTTTTTTAAAAAAAAAAAAATTTTTCCCCCCCCCCGGGGGGGGGGAAAAAGGAACTTTTAAAAAAGGGGCCCCCCAAAAAAAACCCCCAAAAAATTCCCCCCCTTTCCCCCCCCCCCCCCCCCCCCCCCCCCCCTTTTGGGGGGGGCCCCCCCCCCAAAAAAATTTTCCCCCCCCCCCCGGGCCCTTTTTTTCCCCCCCCCCCCCCCTTTCCCCCCCCCGCCCCCGCCCCCACCCCCACCCCCCCCCTTTCCCTCCCCCCCCCCCCCCCCCAAACCCCCCCCCCCCCCCTTTTTACCCCCCCCCCCCCCCCCCCCCCCCCCCCCCCGCGCTTCCCCTTCCCCCCCCCCCCCCCACCCCCCTTTTTCCCCCCCCCCCCCCCAAACTTTTATATAAATTCCCCCCCCCCCCCCCCCCCCCCCCCCCAACCCCCCCCCCCCCCCCCCCCCCCCACCCCCCCCCCTTTTCCCCCCCCCCCCCCCCCCCCCCCCCACTTTTCCCCCCACAACCCCCCCCCAATCCCCCCCCCGGCCCCCCCCCCCCCCCCCCCCCCCCCCCCTTCCCCCCCCGGGGGCGCCCCCAAAATTTTTTTCCCCCCCCCCCCCCCCCCCCCCTTTTTCCCCCCCCCCCCCCCCCCCCGCCCCCCCCCCCCCCCCCCCCAACCCCCCAAAAATTCCCCCCCCCACCCCCTTACCCCCCCCCCAACCCCCCCCCCCCTTCCCCCCCCCCCCCCCCCCGGCCCCCCCCCCGGCCCCGGGGGGGGGGGGTTTACCCCAAAAAAAAGGGGTTTAAAAAATTTTTTGGGGACAGGGGTTTTCCCCTTTTTAAATTTTTTTTCCCCCCCCTTTTTTGGGGTTTGGCCCCCCCTTTTGGGGGGGGTTTTTTTTCCCCCCCCCCGGGGGTTTTTGCCAAAGGGGGGGTTTTTCCCTTGGGGAAAAAAACCCCTTTTTAAAAAAACAAAACCCCTTCCTTTTTGGGGGGGGGTTTTTCCCAAAAGGGGAAAAAAAAAAATTTTTTCCCGGGGGGGGTTTTTTTTAAAAAAAATTTTTTTGGGGGTTTAAAAGGGGGGCCCCGGGTTTCCCGAAAAAAAAAAATTTTTTTTTTTCCAAAAGGGGGTTTTTTTTGGGGCTTTCCAAATTTTTGGAAATTTTTTTTGTTTTTTTTTTTAAAAAATTTTTTTTTTAAAGGGGGGCCCCCCCCTTTTTTTTTTTAAATTAAAAAAAAAATTTTTTTTTTTTCCCTTTTTAAAAGGGGTTTTTTTTGGGGGGAAAGGGGGGGGGAAAAAAACCCCCCCAAAAAATTTTAAAAAAAACCTTTAAATTTTTCTTTTTTTGGGGGGTTAAAGGGTTTGGGGGCCCCCCCAAAAAAAAAATTTTTCCTTTTAAAAGGGGTTGGGGGTTTTTTTCCCCCGGGGTTTTCCCCCCCAAAAAGGGGGGGGGGAAAAAAAAAAAAAAGGGGGGTTTTTTTTTTTTAAAAAAAAGCCCCCCCGGGTTTTTTTCCCCCGGGGGGCCCCCCCGGGGGGAAAAATTTTTTTTTTTAAATTTTTTTAAAAAAAAACCCCCCCCCCAAAAAAGGGGGGGGGGGAAAAAATTTTTTTTTTTTTTTCCCCAAATTTTCCCCGGGGCCCCTTCCCCGGGGGGAAATTTTTTTTTTTTTTGGGGTTTTTTTCCCCCCCGGGGCCCCCAAACCCTTTTTTAAAAAATTTTCCCCCCCCCCCGGGGCCCCCCCCCCCCCCCCAAAACCGGGGCCCCCCCCCAAAAAAACCCCCCCAAAAAACCCCCCTTTTTGGGCCCCCCCTAACCCCCCCCCTCCCTTTTTTTAAACCCCCGGTTTAAATTTTCCGGGGAAAAATTTCCCCCCAAAAAAATTTTTTTTTTCCCCCAAAAATTTTACCCCTTTAAAATTTTTTTTTTTAAAAGGGGGGTTGGGGGGGGGGGTTTTTTTTTAAAAATTTTGCCCCCAATTTTTCCCAAAGGGGGTTTTTTAAAAAAAGGGGGGTTTTGGAGGGTAAAAGGAAAAAAAAAAAAACTTCAGTTGGGTAAAAAAAACCCTTGAATTTTTAAGGGGGAAAGGAAAAAACCCAAAAAAATTTGGGGGAATTAAAAATTTTTTTTGGGTTTAAAAGGCCTCGAAATTGGTTTTTCCCCTTTTTTGGGTTTTTTTTTTTAAATTTGGAAATTTTTCCGGGGTTTTTTTTTTAAAAAAAAAGGTTTTTTGGGGGGGGTTTTTTTGGGGGGGAAAGGGGGGGCCCCCCCCTTTTTTTTTTTAAATTTTTTTTTGGGGGGTTTTTTTTTTTGGGGGGGGGGGGCCCCCGGGAAAAAAAAAAAAAAAAGGGGGGAAATTTAAAATTTTTTTAAATTTTTTTGGAAAAAAAAAAAAAAACCCCCGGGGGGGAAAAAAAAAAAAACCCCCCTTTTTTTTTTAAAAAAAGGGGAAAAATTTCCGGGAAAATTTAAAATTCCCCCAAAAAGGGAAAGGGGTTTTTTTTTTAAAAAATTTTTCCTGGAAAAAAAATTTTTTAAAATTTTTTTTTTTTTTTTTTTTTAAAATAAAAAAAAAATTTTAGTTTTTAAAAAAAAATTTATATTTTTCCTTTTTTTTTCCCAAAACCCTTTTTTAAAAAAAAACCCCAAAAAAATTTGGGGTTGGAATTTTTGGGGTTTTAAATTTCCCCCCTTCCCCTTTTAAAAAAAAAAAAAAAAAAAAAAATTTTTTTTTCCCCGGTGCCCCCTTTTAAAGGGTTTTTTCCCCCGGGCCCCCTTAAATTTTTAATTTAAACCCCGGGGAAAAGGGGGTTTTTTCCGGGGTTTTAACCCCCCCCCCCCCAAAAAGGAAACCCCAAAAAAAAAATTTTTTTTTTTTTTTTTGGGGGGAAAGAAACCCCCAAATTTTAAAAAAAAAAAAACCGGGGAAAAAAAAAAACCCCCCGGGGGGGGAAAAAAAATTTTTTTTTTAAAAAAAAAAAAAAACCCCCCCCCAAAAACCTTCCCCCTTTTGGCTAAAAAAAATTTTTTTTCCCCTTTTTTTTCCCCTTTTTTTTTTTTAAACCCAAAAAAAAAAATTGGTTTTTTTTTTTTCCCCCCAAAATTTTTTAAAAAACCCCAAAAAAATTTTTTTAAAAAATTTTTTTAAGGGGGCCCCCCCAAAAAATTTTTAAAATTTAAAAAAAAATTTTTTAAAAAAAGTTTTTTTTTTTTAAAAATTTAATTTTTTTTAAAAGGGGGAAAAAAAAGGGAAAATTTTTTTAAAAAATTTAATTTGGAAAAAAAATTTTTTTAAAAAGGGTTTTTAAAAAAAATTTTTAAAAACCCCCCAAAAAAAATTTTTTTTTACAATTTTTGGGGGAAAAAAAAATTCCCCCCTTTTTTTTTTAAAAAAAAAAAAAAAATTTTTTTTCCCAAAAAAATTTAAAAAAAAAAAACCCCAAAAAAAAACCCCCCCAAAAAAAAAAACCCCCCCTTTTTTTTTTTTAAAAAAAAAAATTTTTAAAAAAAAAAAATTTTTTTTAAAAAATTTTTCCCCCTTTAATTTTTCCCAAAAATTAAAAAAAATTAAAAAACCCTTTTTAAAAAAAATTTAAAAAAAAAAAAAAATTTTAATTTTTTCCCCCCCCAAAATTTTTTTTAAAAAAATTTTTTCCCCCCCCCAAAAACCAAAACCCCCCAAAAAATTTCCCCCAATTTTTTAAAACCCCCCCCAAAAAAAAAATTTTTTAAAAATTTAAAAAAAATTTTTTTCTTTTTTTTTAAAAATTTTCTTTTTTCCTTTTAAAGGTTTTAAAAAGGAAAAACCCCATTTTCCGGGGGAAAAAAAAAAAAAAGGGGGAAAAAAATTAAAAAAATTTTTTTTTAAAAAACCCCCCCAAAAACCCCCCCAAAAAAAAACCCCTTCCCCCCAACCCCCCTTTTTTTTTAAAAGGAAAATTTTTTTTAAAAAAAACCCCCCCCCGGTTTTTCCCCCCCCCCAAAAAAAAAAAATTTAAATTTTAAAAAATAAAATTTTTCCCCCCCTTTTAAAAAAAAATTAAAAAAAAAAAAAAATTTTTTTTTTTTTTAAAAAAAATAAAAAAAAAACATTTTTTTTTCCCCCCTTTTTTTAAAAAACCCCAAAAAAAACCCCCCAAATTTTTCCCCCCCCCTTTTTTAAAACCAAAAAAAAAAAAAAATTTTTTTTTTTTAAAAAAAAAATTTTTTAAAACCCAAAAAAAAAAAAATTTTTTTTTTTTTTTTAAAAAAAAAAAAAAAAAAAAAAAATTTTAAAAAAAAAATTTTTTAAATTTAAAATTTTTAAAAACCCCGGGGGGAAAAAAAAAAATTTTTTTTTAAAAAAATGAAAAAAAAAAAAATTTTTTTTTAAAAAAAAAAAAATTTTTTTTTAAAAAACCCCCCCCCAAAAACCCCCTTTTTTTTTTTTTTCCCCCTTTTAAAAAATTTTTTTTCCCCCCCCAAAAAAAAAAAAAAAAAAAGGGAAAAAAAGGGTTTTTAAAAAAAAGGGAAAAAAAATTAAAACCCCAACAAAAAAAAAAAAATTTTTAAAATTTTTTTAAAATTTTTTGGGCCCCCCCCCCTTTTTTTTAAACAAATCTAATTTTTTTTCCCCCAAAAAAAATTTTTGGGGGGAAAAGGGGCCCCCTTTTTTTTATTTTAAAATTCCCTTTTTTTTTAAAAAAATTATAAAAATTTTTTTTTTAAAAAAAAAAAAGGGGGGTTTTTCCCCCCCCCCTTGGGGGGCCCCAAAAAAAGGAAGCAGCTGAAAAAAAAAAAGGGGGGGCCCCTTCCCCAAACTCGAATGTTACCGAACTTGCGTTTAAAAAATTTTTGGTTTTGGGTTTGCGTTTGTAAAAAACAAAAAAAATTCAACTCGAACTAACCTTTTTCTGAATGGTACACTTAACATAACCCCTGACAATCCCCAACACAGGGCCCACAGGGATCTTTGTCACTCCTTTCAGCGGCAGGCATTTCCACCCTGGGGCTTTCCAAACTTGGGGGGCCACATGCAAGTGCTTGGATGCACATGGAGTGGGGGGCAGGATTCTCTTGTGTGGGACACTGGGACTCTGTAGATGACAGACTGTCCCAGGAGTAGTCTCTCTCTGTACGCAGTTACCTGCTGAGCTGTCAGCTCTGCCCCTCAGTCTCTCAGAGCTCTCTGTTGGTGGTTTCACAAAGCCCAAGTCCTAGCTGCAGATAACAATTTTACAATGGGTTAGCAGTTGTGTCAGGGGCTCACACTTTTTTGCACAGCTTACTCTGTCCTCCTGACACAACTCCTTAAATTTAGTCTCTTTAAAAAAAATACGCTTTTAAATCTCCCCCCTTTTTTTCTGCTTCATTTTTGTAGCCTCCATTCTCTGCCTTATACTCCAAAGTTTCCCGTCCTTACCTGCCCGTCTTTACGGGGCCTTTCCCTATAGCTGTAAAATTTTTGAAAATTATCTCTCCCTTTTTTTTAAATTACAGAAATCGGGGCCCTAAAAGTCCCAAAATTTTAATTTTGGTAAAACCCCTGTCTTCTGGGTTACACAGTGCCTCTTACACAGTGGTGGTTCACATAGCTGATCATCTTATTCCACTTTAGTCAGCTTCCAAAGTTTAGGCCAGGAACCTGCCAGTTTTATTACACCTAACAAAACAAGCAGTGGCCCCCCACCCAGACACCCAAACATTTCAGTGCTCCCATCAGGCTGGGGCCCGGGGGAGCCCGGGGGGGGGGGGAATCCCCCGGGGGGCCCCCCCGAGGGCCGGGTGGGGGGCCCCGGAGGCCAAATGCCGTGGGGCCCCCCGGGGGCCCCTTTTCCCCCATCCCCGGGCCCTGGACGCCCGGGGGGCAAAAGGGCCCCCCCCTCCCGGGGCTCGCGGGGGGTCAGCGGAGCACAGCGCCAAATAGCGCCGTTCCCCTGATCTCCCCGGCAGGCTGAACGCTTAGGCCTTCAGCCTGCCGGGGGACGGGGGGCCCCACAAATGGCGTAGGCGGCACCCGGGGCGTCACTTAAACCCCGGCCGCCCAAGCAAAGGGCGCCGTACGGACCCGGGGGCACCTCGGGGCCCGGGCAGGAGGGCCCCCCCAGGGGAAGTGGCTGTTTGTTTTTATTTATTTTTTTTTAAATACCCACAGGGGGTTTGTTTACAAGGGGGGGGCCCGGCTACAAAAAAGGGGCCCTGGCTTCAAAAAGGGGGCCCGGGTACAAAAGGGGGGCCCCGGCTTTCAAAAAAGGGGCCTGGCCCACAAAAAGGGGCCCGGCTACAAAAAGGGGGCCCCCGGCTACAAAAAAAGGGGCCGGGTAAAAAAAAGGGGCCCCCGGCTACAAAAAAGGGACCCTGGTACAAAAAGGGGCCCCCCGGCCCACAAAAAAAAGGGGGGCCCCGGAAAATAAAGGGCCCTGGTACAAAAAGGGGGCCCTGGCTACAAAAAGGGGCCCTGGGGTACAAAAAGGGGCCTGGCTACAAAAAGGGGCCTGGCAAAAGGGGGGCCGGGGTACCCAAAAGGGGGGGCCCGGCTACCCAAAGGGGGGCCCCGGGGAAAGAAGGGGGGCCTGGGTACAAGGGGGGCCCCTGGGTACTAGGGGGGCCTGGCTCCAAAAGGGGAACCGGCCCACAAAGGGGGGGCCCGGCTAAAAAAAAAGGGGGTTCCCCGGGGTACAAAGGGGGGGCCCGGCTACAAGGGGGGGCCCCGACCTTTTAGGGGGGGGGCCTGGCTACAAAAAAGGGGGGGCCCGGAAATTTCAAGGGGGGGGCCCCGACAATAGGGGGGGCCCGGCTTTCAAAAGGGGGGGGCCCGACTAAAAGGGGGGGGCCCGGCTACAAAGGGGGGCCCGGGAAAATTTCCCAAAGGGGGGCCCCGGGCTACTAGGGGGCCGGGGTGGTAAAGGGGCCCTGGGCTACTAGGGGGGCCCGGCTTTCTATAGGGGGGCCGGTTTTAAAAAAGGGGGGGGGCCTGACCCCCTAGGGGGGCCTGGTAAAAAAGGGGGGCCCCCGACTACTAGGGGGGCCCCGGTGGTATAAGGGGGGCCCTGGGGGAAATAGGGGGGGCCCCGGCGGCTACAAGGGGGGTTTTGGCTACCTACAAGGGGGCCCCGGGCTGCAAAGGGGGGGCCGGGGTACCCGGGGGGGCCCTTTTCTACCTACCCTGGGGGGGCCCTGACTCCCACGCGGGGGGCCCCCGGGTACCTACAGGGGGGCCCCGACTACTAAAGGGGGCCCTGGCTACCCAAAAACTAAGGGGGGTTATGACTTCCCGCACACTACTAAAGGGGGCCCCAAAATACCGTATACTACCAAAAAGGGGAAACCCCCCCTTTTCTGTATAGTACCTAAAGGAGACCCCAAATGCCCGTAAACTACCTAAGGAGGCCCTAAATGCCTGTAAACTACCTAAAGGAAAGGGGCCCCAACTGCCGTTTACTACTTTCAAAGGGAAACCCTAACTGCCTGTAAACCTTTCCTAAGGAGGCCCCAAGTGCCTGTATACACCCTAAAGGAAAGGGCCCTAACTGCCTGTAAACCCACTTCAAAGGGGAACCCAAAAAGCCTGTAAACTTTCCTAAGGAGGCCCAAGTTTCCTGTATACTTTCCAAAGGGGGCCCCTTTAATTTTTGGGAGGCCCCATTTAAAGGGGGCCCTAACTACCTACAGTTACCTTAAAATGGGGGCCACCAAACCCCACCTATACCCCAACTAAATTTGGGGCACCCAAAACCCAACCCACAGCCTACCTTTAAAAAGGGGGCCACCCAACCCAACCGTAGCCTAAACTAAATTTCCCTAAAATGGGGCCTTCTTATCTACATGGGGGCTATTTACCACCCACCTGTGGCTAGGTTTCTCACCAGGGGGCCCCGGGGCTGGGGTACCCAAATTAAACCAGCAAGGGCTTTTCCTACCTAAAGAGGGGCCTAATTTGTTTTCCCGGGGCCTCTTCCCCCCCCTCCAACCCCTTTGGGAAATTGGCTAGTACCCGCTCTCCCACCCTGGGGAATTTGTACAGTGGGGGGAATAGATAAAGGGTTGCTGGAAAAAATTTAGGATTCTGAGATATTTGTGTGTAATTTCTGCAGGGAGAGGGGGTGGCCGGGGCAACATCATGACGGGGTGGAACGGAGCAGGGAAAAGAAGGGGGGAAAAAAAACAACTCGAGGGAAGAGAAAAGACTCCCCTCAGTAAGACGTCTCGGGGGGAGGGCCCTCATTTCAGGGGGTTTTTTTTTATATTGAATTTTAAAGTGACCAGCTGGTTTTCTCACCACTATGTGGTCTCTTTTGGAGGTGGGTTTTTGGGTTTTACCTGACTGGTGTCTCCTTTTATGTGGTCTCCCTTTTTGGCGGGTTTTTTGTAGGTTTTTATTTTGAGCTGGGTTGACCACTATGTGGTTAATTAAGGGGGTTGTTGTAGGGTTTTACCTGACTGGGGTCTGACCTCAAAGTGGTCTCTATATGGCGGTGTTGTAGGTTTTATTGAGCTGTTTGTCTGACCACTTGGGGTCCCCCCCATTGGAGGGTTTTTAGGTTATACCTGAGCTGGTGTTCCCGACCCCTATGTGGTTTATATGGTGGTGTTGTTGGTTTATACCTGACTGGTGTTGATCTCCCATGTGGTCTCATATGGCCCCCGGGGTTTTTAGGTTTTTTAAAACGGGGGCGGGTATAGTGGCAGTGTTAAAATGTGTCCCGATTTTAAGAGTAGGGGAAAACCTGACCCTGTGATAGGAGTTACACTTTTACCTTTTTGCTTGTTTATTTTAGAAGGTGGCAAGGGGCGTGACCAAAGGGGAAACGTGGAGGGGGATAATTTTTTGTGGGGTTTGGGGGGGATATTTGTATGTGGGGGGGAGGGGGCTATTGTATGGGGGGTGGAGGGGGATATTGTATGTGGGGGGAGGGGGGTATTGTTTGGGGGTGGAGGGGGGTATTTTTTATGTGGGGGGAGGGGATATTGTATGTGGGGGGGAGGGGATATGGATGGAGTACTTTGCCCTGTGTGTATGAAAATTTTTAGACTGACAAATGTGTGACCAAAATTGCTATTGTACTACAAAAATACAGCTCTGTTTTTCACACGGTATTTTTGTGGGAAAATGGGCGGTTTTTTTCCGAAGAAGGGCCGGTAAATTATCATGTACAGTAGGGTGGGGCCCCCCAGATCAAATCCCCTGTGGGCCCCCAAAACCCCCCCGTCCGACACTGGCCCCCAGGGTGCCCTGTCAAAGCCCTGGCTATATTGCCCAGGAAAAATGTTGGACGTAGTGTCCTTCCCTTTTAAAAATACTTACTCCAAAGCATCAAAGGGGAACCAAATTTCAAGCTAAAAAACATGTCATAACTTGCATATCATTGAGAAGGTTAAAAAGTACTATGTTAATGTACTTAAATAACATCTGCAGAAATTTAAGAGCACAAGATATTTATAAGATCAGACATTTCGAAATTTTCCCAAAATTCCCCTTCTGTCACAGTATGCCCCCCAAACCCCCCACCTGAAAAAACCCGCAAACACAAGCCTTCTACAAAATGGAAAAGGAAAAAAAGGTGGGCCCCCTATCTTAAAAACAATTTTTACCCTTTAAAAAAAAAATGGGAAATAATATCATTAAAAAGCTATGGAACAGCAAAACCCTTATTAAATAAAGAAAGCAATCCCCTCAAAAAAAAACGTAAAACAGTTTAAGGGCACATTATTATGTTCCACTTTCGACCGGGGCCCCACTGGCCCCATGAAGGGGAAAATTTTGTGTGGGGAGCCCGGCTTGGGGAGCACATAAGGGACACTATAAGCTGTCTGCACACATATGTTGCTGTCATAAGTAAATGGGGAGATTAATCACAGTTTTTTAAAAAGGGGTGATTAATTTGGGTTTTGGACCAAAAGTGGCAAATATTTCTGGAAAATGTGCAGTTGATGTTTGGGGACCATTTTTTCCTTAAAAAAAAACTTTAAAAATTTCCCCCAGATTGGCCGGTGTCACACGCAGTTTCCGTTTGGAGGGAGCAAAAGGGACGGGGGGGGGTTAAACCCTCTGGTCCCGTGAAAACACCCAGGGGGGAGGCCCGGGGTGATGGGGTCCCGGAAATGAAGCTCGGTTTTCCCAATCAAGTCAAAAGGGGAGGGCCGCACTGGGGCCAATAGGTGGGGCCCCCAGGCCGCACCAATTCCCACTGCTGGGGCGGGCTCCGGGTTCCTCCCTTTAAAACTTGCTCATTCCTGGCCCAAACTTTGCCTTAGAAAGATTTTCCCTTGTGCTTTCCCCCGTATTTCCCCATTTGTTTTTTTTACTCCCCCAAATTTTCCTTACTCCAGGGTTGCTCCTCAACTACGTGTCCATCCTACAATTTTGTACTGCAGGACCTTCTGTGTTTTTGACCCTTTGCTTGTTTACCGTTGTTCTTCTGGTTTCTGATTCGTGGCTTTGGCGTACCCTTACCTTTATCGACCCGAACTGTCTGACTCTGCATTTCCCTGACGGCCCTGCACATAGTTGTGTAGGGACTATCGTCCAGTTGGGGTCTGTCATCTAGGGTAGCACACCAAGTAGGCAGGGACAGGGGGCTGGGTGACAGTCAGGACCCACCAGGGGCGTCGCTAGGCTGTTTTATTCGGGGCTCGGGCCCCGAATAAAACACCCTGTGCCCCGAGTCTCCCGGGCTCCAGGCCGCTGCGCTGGGCCTGGAGCACCGACTGGCCCTGCAGTTATATGTGCGTCCGCTGGACGCACACTCAGCTGAGGGCTTCTGCGGGGCAAAGAGCGAGCGCTCCCTGCCCCGCAGACAGTGTCGGACCCGCAGGTCCGACATTGCGGGGCCGCCGGATCCTCACAGCGCTGAGGACCCGCCGCGGCCCCGTGCGCCTCAGCCGGCAGCGTCGCGAGTGATGTCATCGCGACGCTGCCTGTCCTCGGGCGCACAGCGCGTCCTAGGCCGTGCGCCCGAGGAGCTGCCCGAGGAGCTGCCGGAGGAGCGCGGGCTGAAGAGGACGGAGCGCGCTCGCCGGGGGAGTTAAGGTGAGTATTAATGTTGTTATTTTTATAGCGTTTACCTGCCTCAGTGCCCCTATATACTGCCTGTGTGGCCCTATAATGCCTGCCTGTGGCCCCCATATCCCTGCCTGTGCCCCTATATCCCGGCCTGTGGCCCCCATATCCCTGCCTGTGGCCCCCATATCCCTGCCCGTGGCCCCCATATCCCTGCCTGTGGCCCCTATAATGCCTGCCTGTGGCCCCTATAATGCCTGCCTGTGGCCCCCATATCCCTGCCTTGCCCCTATAATGCCTGCCTGTGGCCCCCATATCCCTGTCTGTGCCCCTATAAGCCTGCCTGTGGCCCCCATATACCGCCTCAGTGCCCCTATAATCCCTGCCTGTGGCCTCCATATCCCTGCCTGTGGCCCCCATATACTGCCTGTGGCCTCCATATACTGCCTGTGGCCTCCATATCCCTGCCTGTGCCCCTATAATGCCTGCCTGTGGCCCCCATATGCTGCCTGTAGCCCCCATATCCCTGCATGTGACCCCCATATACTGCCCGTGGCCCCCATATCCCTGTCTGTGCCCCTATAATGCCTGCCTGTGGCCCCCATATGCTGCCTGTGCCCCTATAATCCCTGCCTGTGCCCCTATAATCCCTGCCTGTGGCCCCCATATCCTGCCTGTGGCCCCCATATCCCTGCCTGTGGCCCCCATATCCCTGCCTGTGGCCCCCATATACTGCCTGTGTCCCTATATACCTGCCTGTGGCCCCCATATACTGCCTGTGTCCCTATATACCTGCCTGTGGCCCCCATATACTGCCTCAGTGACCCTATATACCTTCTTGTGGCCCCTATATACTGCCTCAGTGCCCCCATATACTGCCTGTGGCCCCATATACTGCCTCAGTGCCCCTATATACCTGCACGTGGCCCCATATGCTGCCTGTGGCCCCCTATATACTGCCTTTGGCCCCATATACCTGCCTGTGGCCCCTATATACCTGCCTGTGGCCCCATATACTGCTTCAGTGCCCCTATATACCTAACTGAGGGGACTGCTATACCTATAATTAAGGAGTTGCTGGAAATGTGAGGATTCTAAGATATTTGTGTCCAAATCCTCAGGGACGAGTCTTGGCCGGGAGCAATCAGCATGAAGGTGAGAACCGGATGGAGAAGAAAAGGGAAAGTGAACGACGCTGATCAGAAAAGACGTCTCCGGTGAGTCACTAAATGTAACTGCAGTGTAATCACTTATATTTCTGCAAAGCATCTACTTAGTTACAGCTAGTATCTACCCCTATCTGGTCACTGTATGGCGGTGGTATATGTAATCAGAGCCTGTGTACAGCTGGTAGTCACATGTGGGGGTCGCGTTCGGTCAGGGTCTGGCAGGATTATTTGAGCCTTAAGTAGTAATAGTTTGGGGTCTTGGTTTTGTAGGAGGGTTTTAGTAACAATCACTTGTCTGGTAGATTTGCTCCATGTATCGGTGGATGTTTTGGTGACTGTTTAGGGGTATTGTCATATGAAGGTGAGAAGTTCCGAAAAAGTAAATTTGTCATTGGTGATTTTTACTGTACAGTGACTGCTGAGGAGATGGACGGGATCTGTGTGGGATGTGCAGAAAATTAGTGACAGGAACACAAGGTTTTTCCTGTAAAAAAACATCCACAGTTCACAATGAGGCGTGAAAAATGTCGTGTGAACCCAGCCCTACCCAGAAAAACACAAAGGGCCCGAGCCCCGGATGTTTTAGGACCCTAGCAATGCCCCTGGGGCCCCCTGCACTTCTGCTGACGTGACACAAGGTTTGTAGTTGGGCTATTGTGGCTTTGCTACACTTTTTGTTTTTTTATAACAAGCGTGTCTATTGCCTGGAAGAAGATCGCCAATGAGGAAGGCCTCCTTTTTGAGCCTGAGCGTTCAGAACCAGCGTTGAAAAAGTGTTGATTTAAAGGGGTTTTGCCAAGAAGTGAAGTTCCTTACCTCTTATCTGCTCAGGAGAGAAGATAAACAAAGCATGAATGGCTGCAGGAGGGAGGTGGAGGGGGTTGAGCAGAGTCAGGAAGCATGGAGCATGTCTAATGTTTACTCAAATAATAATATTACAACCTGTGGATTCTCTATACAGCAGACAGCCTCATACACTGCACTTTTCTCCCCAGCCCCTTGCAAGCTCGTTCATGTTCCCTGTCATCAGATAAGAAGTGCAAACACGCAAGTGTGGCCAGATCAGCTCCTGTCAGTGTCCTGGTCGTGTCTAATGTAAACTTTCAGGAAACTAAGGGCATCTTAGCCAGGCTGTAGATCTCAGAGGCTTCACTTTTAGTAATCACATATATTTAGAAAAGTGATTAAATACCCATTGTGGAGGATCCCATATCAATATTGCATCGTGGCAAAACCCCTTTTAGGTGCTGTTTGTTAAGAGGGGGTGAGACAGAACAGAGTGCACGTAGTCTGAAGGTACAGCTTGCTGCCACAAGTTGTGAAATAATTTGCAGGGTAAGGTAGTCCAAAGCTAGAAGGGTTGGAGAAAGAAGCAGAGACTTTTGGGAGGATCATATGTTCTGGGTGCCTTCAGATATCCAGAGATGCCCAAGCCCCAGCAAGCTGTGATCAGGTTAGTCTGTGGACCCTAGAGAAACTAAGCCCAAGAAGTGTTGGATGTGTCCTGACACTGTGGAAACAAGGGGAGCTCACTATAGCTGGCTGGAGGAAAAAAGCCACCTGGGCCTGGTGAGTGCTCTGGGCTGCTATGGAGCCTGCTTTTGAAAGATTGCCACAGAGCCTTCTGTGACTTCCTACAGAGCAGATTGGGAGTTGGCATCGACCCAGCTGTTGAGTTTGCTACAGAGTTTACTGCTAAGAGGCCGGTACAGTGCCTGCTGTGAGCTACTGCAAAATTGAGAAACTGCTGCAAAGCATTGTATAAGCTGCTACAAAGTCTTCTGCTGAAAGATTGTTACAGGACCTACTGTTGAGGACTATTTTAAAGCTTGCTATGGAGACTGTTACAGGCCCTGCTGTTGAGAACTACCACAGAGTCTGCTGCTAAGAACAGTTTAGTAGCTAGAAAAACAACTAAAACCCTAACAACTGGTGTTCAGAGCTATTCGTGTATAGTCACATGATGAGGATTTCTAGGCAGATTTCACATGGATTTCATCTTTAAATCCTCATTGAAAACTGAAAGAAAACGATTCCCATTAACCTCAATTGAAAATACGCATTGTAGTTAACACGACGCATATTTTCGGTGCACGTTCAAAAAAACTTTGTGCATGTTCATTCTTTGGTCATATTCCACACAGAAAACGCATGAAAATTTACTAGTGATGTCAGTGGGATGGCTAAAATCCTCTTGCAATAAGTGCCCAAAAGTACTTGTACTGCATGTGGATTTTAACACTAATCTGTATCCAAAACCATTAGACATGAATTGCACTCTGCAAGCTGCCTGGAAACCCAAATCCGAAAACTCGTCTAAATACATGTACTTTAATAAAAATAAAAAATAAACATTAAAAATGCATCAGACGGTGCAGATTTCAATGACAGAACCTTTGTGGATTCCACTCTTAAATTTAACTCTGTCACGTGGACGTACCCTTACTAATTGGTGACAGGTAACCACCACATAGATATGCATTGCAGGTCCACTAGATAATACATTCTACACACTTGGTGCATCTACGGCCGATAGCCATGGTATTTTGCTTTGCTAGTGGTTGGTCCCTCCAAAACCTGGAGAAGCATTTAGGTCAAGAAATACAGTTGTCCAGCTACAGACATGGTAGGTAGCATCTTTTGCTTTGGTCAAGATCTTCAAGATTAGGAATAAGGTCACCTGCACTGCAAATGGTTAAGTCTACCTTTCTTACTATTCAAATAAAATGGTTGACGTTTAGCAGTTGTGTCCCACATGGTGTGGAGGTCTACACATTACACATACTTAGAAAAAATCCGGTATACCAGAATATTTCAGCTCAGAAGAGCTCTTGCTGATGCAGGAGAACCACCTTGTGCCTTGTTTATTTGTGCAATGTTACTAAAATGCCTACAAAGCAGTAGAGTTCATAGCTGAACAGTGGGCGGCTATTTGATATATTTCCATCTTTGCAGACATACCAAAAGCTATCTGGAAAATTTTGGGGATACTGATAATTTTCTGAGAGACAATAATTCAGAAGACACATCTCAAAAACAAAATGTATTTATGTATTAAAATTGCCTAAACTGAACCAAATTTTTTTTTATATATAAACAATTTAATGTATTGCTAAAACACCAAATTCTGTCCACTGGAAAACACTATGTAATTCAGAATCTGGGATGTGAGTGAGATTCACACAGCAGGAATATTGGTATATCATGTAACATGAAAGCTCTGGATAAAAGTTAGATAGAAAATTATTCACTGCATTTGACAAAATGAAAATAAGCTTTACAGACATCCTTATTTGCACTTTACATAATAGAGAAAACGCTTGTCTTTCATGTACAGTAACAATTTCATGGAAAATAAATTATTACTATATATTTTAAATTAAAATGTGCCCTATGTGTATATTTGTGGACGATGTAAACTGGCATAACAAAAATAATTTATTGTAAAAAAAAATGGTCCGTGTTTATTTTATTTTTTAACTTATTTAACAAATACTATTTCGGAGAATAATAAATCACATGACTAAAAAATTAAAACAAAATATAATTCCATCATTACATGGAGCCTATTCTTTAACTCATAAAAATCAGTATGCTCACTGTTTCCAAAATATTGCCTGCCACAAAAATATCTAGAGATCTGCATCTTTTGCCATATGCTGAACTATTTTTTCATCTATTCCTTCACGTGACTTTGTGCCCCCTCTCTCCCCTCCCTGTCCGACAATAACAGATGGCGTTGTCACAGTTTTATAGCGCAGCGGATACGCGCACAAGAAAAAGTTCTCTTCGGGGACAACGTTCCTATTTAGCAACAAATGCATTCAAGTTTTGGAAGTCAAATCTCCGAAAATACATCCAAGATAAACGATTCTCTGAATCAACATATTTCTCTCGTGTTGGAAGTAGCTATGAATCTTACATAGAGGTTCTCCGCTCACACACTGCTCCTATCTCATGATTCCTTTTAGTTATTTTATATACTTTTTTTTTCCATGCTTGGTGTGATATTTATTTATCATCTTGCCAAAGGGAGAGCAAATAAATCAGGTGGGAATGTTACCTGTCTTTCTCTTCGTCTCCTCTCCAATCTCTTGTTCTGTCGCTCTCCTTCCACTTTGTCTCCTCTCGTCTTTTGTTCAACCTCCTGCTGCTGTCTTTTTCCTTTGCATTTCTTCTCCCCTTTCAATTTTAAAAATATATATATTTTTTATTTTCCCATTTTTATTTTGATAACACAAAAAATAAAATAATAGAAAAGAGGATATGCACAAACTGAGTTGTATTTTGGAGAAGAAAAAGACTCATGCAAACAGTAATGTATCTATGCAACATGTGTTTATATAATAAACTATATTAAACTAAAAAAAAACTAATATATTATACACTATATATACATATATATATAGTGTGTGTGCATGTGTAAATACACATGTATATCTATACAGATAGATAGATCGATAGATAGATAGATAGATAGATGATAGATAGATAGATAGATAGATAGATAGACAGATAGATATAGACGTATGTGTATCTATATATATATTTATATGCTTATGTATATATATATATATATACACATCTATATATATTTGTGTGCGTGTGTAAAGACACATGTATATATATAGAGGTGTGTATATATATATATATATATATATATATATATATATATATATATATATATAGCTTATGTATATATATATATATATATATATACATGCACACACCTCTGTCTCTCTCTCTCTCTCTCTTCTCTCTATATATATATATATATATATATATATATATATATATATATATATATGCCATATACATATATATATATATTTTTTATTTTTTTTTATTATGTGTATTAGCGTTTTACTTTTTTATTTTAATTTACTTTTTTTTTTACATACGAATAGACTTTTTTAAAGATATAAAATATTTGTTTATCAATAAGCATTATGTCATATATTTTAATTGTTCATTAAGCTCTTTATATATAACCTACATTTATCTACATGACTTTGAATATCCTGTGTTTGCAAGCTTTTTTTATTTTATGAGTGAAAATTATTTTTACTTTAAACACTATCATATTTTACCCAATTGTGATTAGTACAGTGTATAGCATTTTATTATTTACATAGAACAATCCTGTTGATTTCAAAGTGATACAATTAGCTGGTGATCTTAGATTGAGGAGTTTTAGTACAGAATATGTTTGACAATATTAGCATTAAGCTTTTCATAGACTTAAAATATGGAGGTATAGTGAAACTCTAAAGAGCAGTAATGTGTGTGATGGTCATGGTGAAGAGTGGCCCGATAGACATAGCAAAAGCAGAGAAACAAAAGAGAAAAATATAATAAATTCTTACCTTTCATTTATAAACTTAGTGAAAATTGCTAAATACAAATCATATATAAAACTATATACATATATTCATCTTCTTACCTTAATGTGAGCAGCAACAATTGAATTTAACTGTAAACGTGTTTTAGTCCTATTTAATCATGTCAGGGCTAGTTGAATAAAATAGCTTTTCTTTATGGTTAAGGCAAATGTAAATTATTATTAATTGTTTCAGTTATATCCCCATTTGATTATGCATATATGTTACGATGGATATCCTGAGAACTCCTAATGATTATTAGACATATTAGGGTCTTGAGATTAATTTATATTTTGCTCCATAGCATCTAATGACAAAGAAATCTAGAAAATGGAGGAACTTCAGTAATAAAAATAAAGAATTCTATAACAGACAACCTGTGGGGCTCCAGCTGTTGAAGAAGCGATACAGGAAGAGGCTAGTCGCTCTTTTTGACTTCTTACACCTCTTTGGTTGCCTATATATTATATAAGCAACTGAATTATTTTATGTGGGGTTTTATAATATTTTTACATTTTAACAAGCACAGCTTTTCTCATCCATTACAACTAGTGAGATATTTCGTTGTTATAAACTAGACTATTTTTATATTTATTATCATTTTATTAATTTAATACCTATGTCTGTTTGCCTTACATTTGATTATATCGCCCTCTGCTGGTAATGTTTACACCTAGCACTCTTCTTACCATGTTCATTTCATTCAAATTGTCAATTATATTCTAAGACAGAGGAATCAGACAGACATTCATCAAAATGGGCTTCATGTCAGAACAGATAATCTCCTGCAGTCATTTCGGACATGTTGGCCTCTGATGCTGTGTCTGCCACATATGCTTTCCATTGATTTGCTGTTATGTACAAGCCTCAAATTATGTAAAGGCCACAAAGGCTCAGGCCTAGGAAAATACAGTTTCTAGTGTACAAATACCTAGACATATCATTTTTTTAACAATGTATTATTATTCTATGTATTATTATTCATTTAATAGTTGAGTTATTTTTCTGATATTGTAATCTTATATTAACTATTGTAGATAAAGCAGTGATAGAGCTAAACCTAGATAATAATACATATTTACAGACCATGGCATTGGGACACCCACAGATTCTAAAAAGTGGCATATAACATGTGGTTACAGACCCTAGGCATTCCTTGTGTCACTAATTAGTGCCTCCATGAAGCACCCTACTCTCTTTAGCAATACTTGTATACGAGAATGCTTATATTATGCATACTCGCCAGCTCTTCAATTTCTTCTGGGAGGCTTTAGAAATCTAGGACAAAGAGGTGTGTGGCTTATAGAATCCCTCCACAAAAATAAGCATTCCTTGGTGGATTAGGGGTGTTCCCAGGGGTACAGTTAAAAATTCCAAGAATCAGGAGAAAAGGGTGAGAAATTTGATATAAGATGTGATATTGAAGCATACTATTGTGTTCTTACTGATTCAATCGGAATCCAAAAACCTCTGGGTGCTTGTGTGTAATTCACATGCATATGAAGGTACAGTATAGGCACTTAGCAGGCTGGCGGTGCCATATTATGGATCCTTACAAGACGGTGCCATATGAAAGTGGTATAATATTGATATGCAAAATTTGCAATTCCACAGCGATTCTACGGAAAAAAACTTGCAATGGATTTTGGAGTGCAAGGTAAGATCTGTCAAATGTACAGAAAATAATAGAAACCAATTCAACTAATCAGGGTCACACAGTGGGGAAAATAAGTATTTGATACAGTGCAATTTTGAAATTTTTCCAACCTACAAATAATGGAGAGGTCTGTCATTTTTATCGTAGGTACACTTCAACTGTGAGAGACAGAATCTAAAAAAAAAATTAATTCTATGATTTTTAAATAATTTATGTGCATTTTATTGCATGAAATAAGTATCTTATCACATCTGATCACATACCAACCAGCAAGAACTCTGGCTCCTAGAGGCCTGTTAGTTTTTCTTTAAGAAGCCCTCCTGCTGTGCACTCATTACCTGTATTAATTGTACCTGTTTGAATTCATTACCTGTATAAAAGACACCTGTCCACACACTCAATCCATCACACTCCAACCTCTCCACCGTGGCCAAAACCAAATGGCTGACTAAGGACACCGGGGTCAAAATTGTAGACCTGCACAAGATGGGGATGGGCTACAGGACAATAAGCAAGAAGCTTGGTGAGAAGTCAACAACTGTTGGAAAAATTATTAGAAAATGGAAGAAACACAAGATGACTGTCAATGCAAGATTTCGCCTCTTGGGCTAAAGATTCTTCTGAGAGAGGTCAGGAATCAGCTAAGAACTACATGGCATGACCTGTTCTATGACCTGATCCCAGATGGGACTACAGTCTCAAAGATTACCGTTAGTAACACACTACACCGTCATGGATTAAAATCCTACAGGGCGTGCAAGGTTCCCCTGCTCACGTCAGTACATGTCCAGCCTGTTTGAAGATCACCAATGACCATCTAAATGATCCAGAGGAGGAGGGAGAAGGTCAGGTGGTCAGATGAGACCAAAATAGAACTTTATGGTATCAACTCCACTCATCGTGTTTGGAGGAAGACGGAGGATGAGTGCAACCCCAAGACAACATCACAACCATGAAGCATGAGGATGGAAACATCATACTTTGGGGGTAGTTTTCTGCAGCGGGGGCAGGACGACTGCAACATATTGAAAGGAGGATGGATGGAGCCGTGCATTGTGAGAGTTTGGCCAAGAACTTTCTTCCCTCAGTAAAAGCATTGAAGATGGGTCATGGCTCGGTCTTCCCGCAGTACAATGAACTGACCTACAGCCAGGGCAACTAAGGAGTGGCTCTGTAAGAAGCATTTCAAGGTCCTGGAGTGGCCTAGCCAGATCTGAACCCTCTTTAGAGGGAGCTGAAACTCAATGTTGCCCAGCGACAATGTTGCCCGAAACCTGAGAGATCTGTATAGAGGAGTGATCCAAAATCCCTGTTGCAGTGTGTCAAGAACTACAGGAAATATCTGACCTCTGTAATTGAAAGCAAAGGTTTCTGTTCCAAATATTAAGTTCTGTTTTTTTATACTATTACTTATTTCAAATTAATTATTTGAAAATTATACGATGGGATTTTTTGGATTTTTTTTAGATTCTGTCTCTCACAGTGACATGAAAAAAATGACTGACGTCTCCATTCTTTGGAGGTGGGAAAACTTGCAAAATCGCCAGTGTATCAAATACTTATTTTCCTAACTAGCTATAAGGGGTACAGAGGCAACAGTTGCACAAGGGGATCCAAGCACACATAAGATGATACCAGTACAGTATTATGAGAAGCAAATGATAGTTCTGTAGTCTTGTTACAGATTTTATGTTGTGGCTGAGGAGTTTCAGGTTACAGCTTATGTGAAACCTGATCCTCTGTCTATAGACACTAGCATCTCCCTTGGATACACTGTTCTTTTCTGAAGCCGCTCTGAGTGAAGAAACACTGCAGATTCCAAACCCATCGGGAGAGATTTATTGATCTGGTGTATCACACCTTTACAAATGGTGTTGGAAAAAGCAGGGGCTTGTTATATGTGGCCTTTGTCCTAGACCCTTTTTAATGTGTCTATGTCACAAATCTGCCAAATATGGGAAATTGGTGAATAGCATCATAGGTTGCATGCATTTAGGGCCACATGTATGAAAACTGTCCCGGTGTAAGATTATGTTCACAAGGCGTAAATGCGGGGCATATTTCAGCATGTAATTGCGCTGCAACGTGTTAAAAATGTGCCCCGCAATTACGCCGGTGTGCAATGTATGCATATTGTATGCTGGGAGAAAGAAGTGACATGTCACTGCAATACGCCATGTGAACATACCCGAAGACTTTCTTTGTTACCCATAGCAACCAATCCGAGCTCCCCGTTCATTTTTTCAGAGCACTATATAAAATGAAAGGCGAGTTCTGTTTGGTTGCTATGGGTAACAAAGAAAGTCTTATACCAGACAGTTTTCATAGATGAAGCCTTTAGAATATAGCAAAAATTTTACCAAACTTATAAAAGAAAAAAATTACACACTTGGCAATATACTGACAATCTGCTGCAATCCACTAGAAATTTGTCTTACTTTTTCTCCCCGATATACATTCATGCCAAAACTATGTGGCAAATAAAACACACATCTCTTATAACTAGTCCACACTTTGAAGCTCCAATCACAAAGCTTTTTTCAGCCACTTTTCTCCAAAAACTAAATTTTGGCACAGTTTACTTTAGATTAATTAATGTCTCAGTTTTATCCAAACTAGTACAACAGAAAACTGGAGCAATTGTCTAAGGGCTTGTTCACATGGCATTTTTGGATCTGATAATGGATCCGTGTTGGATCCAAAAATTGCATCCAAAAACGCAGCGGAGATCGGATCCTAAATAGATTCAACACGTATCCAACGTGCTTGGATGCGTGTTGGATGCAGCAGGATCACACCCTGTAGTTTATACTAGGGCTTCAGTTGCATCTTTCGGACCAAGAATTGATATGTCAATTCTTGGGACTTATTCGAAAGATGCAGTGAGACCCACATCATAGAACACTCGTGTGAACGCCGATGTATGTTTCATATTAAAAGCGATGTAAAATCACTTTGCCATTTGTTAGATGCCTGTTTGGGTCCGATGGGGTCCGACAGATGGATCCAAACACATATCTAAAAGCACATGTTCACATGGACTCAACACCCTAAGGGCTTGTCCCCATGGCACAGGTTTTCACTCGGATTTACAGACAGCTTTCGGATTTGAAAACTGTTTGTAAGTCGACTGTCAACCTTTTACATTGACTGTAATGGAAAATCCGTGCAGCAGTCCCCACTGCATGGACACACTAAGGCTATGTCTACACTGCAGTTGACAAAAAACGACCTGAAAACGAATTACTAAAAATGTTCATGAAACTGAGTTTTCTGTCCACTGCCTGTCAAAAGCAGCTGAAAAAACATCCGTTTTTTGGCGCGTTTTTTTTTTTTGGCACGTTTTTTGGAGCGTTTTTTGAAGCGTCTTTGCTCTGCTTTTTAATGTATTCACAAATTAAGCCATTGGATGTAAACTACACCCTACAGGTGGCGTTAACATGTTAAGTAGTCACTTCCTCTAGATCACTGTAGCCATTGGGGGCACATTGTCCTTTGTGTGCTGCTGGGTGCTACTACTTTATTAAATTTTGCACCAGATTCTTGCACCAAAATCCACAAAAACCCACATTATCTTTCCATACAGCAAGATAACCGTATTAGCGTCAAAATCTGTAAAGAAATGGATTTTAACGGCAAAATCCCAAAAAACGCATTATTGCGCCAAATTCCGTAAAAAAAAACTATTTTTAGTGTCAGAAGTGAGATCAATCTATTAGCGCCAAAATCTGTAAAGAAACGGATTTTAGCACCAAAATCCGTAAAAAAAACGTAACCTGGCGCCGAAATCCATAAAAAACTTATTTTTTTGCGTCAAAAGCTGGGTCGCTTTATTAGCGCCAAAATCTGTAACAATACGGATTTTAGCCCCAAAATCCATCAAAAAAACGTATTTTGGCGCCGAAATCCGTAAAAAAACGTATTTTTTGCATCAGAAGCAAGATAACTGTATTAGCGCCAAAATATGTTCAGTAAAGGATTTTAGTGGCATAATCCGTAAAAAAAAAAGAGTATGGCGCCAAAATCCATAAAAAAAAACGTATTTTTGGGGTCAGAAGCAAGATAACTTTATTAGCGCCAAAATATGTAAAGATACAGATTTTAGCCCCAAAATCCATCAAAAAACGGATTTTGACGCCGAAATCCGTAAAAAAACGTATTTTTTGCGTCAGAAGCGAGATAACTTTATTAGTACCAAAATATGTTCAGTCAAGGATTTTAGAGCCAAAATCCGTAAAAAAAAATGGATTCTGCCGCTAAAATCCATAAAAAAACGTATTTTTAGCGCCAGAAGCTAGATAACTTTATTAGCGCCAAAATATGTTCAGTAAAGGATTTTAGGGGCAAAATCCATAAAAAAAGGATTATGGTGCCAAAATCCGTAAAAAAAAATGTATTTTTGGCGTCAGAAGCGAGATAACTTTATTAACTCCAAAAGATGTTAAGAGAAGGATTTTAGCACCAAAATCCGTAAAAAAAAGCGGATTCTGGCGCCAAAATCCATAAAAAAACGTATTTTTTGCGTCGGAAGCGAGATAACTTTATTAGCGCCAAAATACGTTAAGAAAAGGATTTTAGCACCAAAATCTGTAAAAAAAACTTATTTTTGGCGTCAGAAGCGAGATAACTTATTAGCGCCAAAATATGTTAAGAAAAGGATTTTAGCACCAAAATCCGCAAAAAAATGGATTCTGACGCCAAAATCCGTAAAAAACGTATTTTTGCCGTCAGAAGCAAGATAACTTTATTAGCGCCAAAATATGTTAAGAAAAGGATTTTAGTACTGAAATCCGTAAAAAAACGGATTCTGGCGCCGAAATCTGTAAAAAACGTATTTTTGGCGTCGGAAGCAAGATAACTTTATTAGCGGCAAAATATGTTCAGTAAAGGATTTTAGTGGCAAAATCCGTAAAAAAATGGATTCTGGCGCCAAAATCCGTAAAAAAGCGTATTTTTGGCGTCGGAAGCGAGATAACTTTATTAGCGCCAAAATATGTTAAGAAAAGGATTTTAGCACCAAAATCCATTAAAAAAACAGATTCTGGCGCCAAAATCCGTAAAAAACTTATTTTTGGCGTCAGAAGCAAGATAATTTTATTAGCGCCAAAATATGTTAAGAAAAGGATTTTAGCACCAAAATCTGTAAAAAAATTTATTCTGGCGCCAAAATCCGTAAAAAAAGGTATTTCGCCGTCGGAAGCGAGATAACTTTATTAGCGCCAAAATATGTTAAGAAAAGGATTTTAGCACCAAAATCCGTAAAAAAATGGATTCTGACGCCAAAATCCTTAAACGTATTTTTAGCGAAAAATATATGAATTGCGCAAAAATCGTTAGCGGCCAAAGCATGATCATTTTATTACAAAAGGTACAGACAAGGACACATCAGACACTTTTATGCAATTTTGATTATATATAACCTTTGTTACACCCACTAGAGGTGGGACTTGGGTCTCCTGGGAGGGTTTTCATTGAAAAATCGCGGCAAAAAACGGCACAAAAACGCACTAAAAAACGCGCCAAAAGACGTCCGGCGCTTTACATAGACTCCTGTAGTAAATTTTCTGCCCTTCTCTGGCGTTTTTTAGAGCATGTTGCAAAATACGAGCAATAAAAAAAACGAGCAGTAAAAAAAACGAGTAGAAAAAAGAAGCTCAGTGTAGACAGCAGGAGGGTTTTACATTAGAGTCTATGGCTATGTCCACACTGCACATGATTACGATCGTATATCTGGCGCTTTTCGTTTTTTAAAAGCGCCGCAGATACGATCGTCAGTGTGGTGCCATAGACGGCAATAGAAAAGACGAAGTGCTGTCTACACAGCTCGTCTTTTCTCTGCCCGTCTTTCGGCAGCGGCGTATTATACAACATGTTGTATAATACGCCGGCGCTTCTCGTCTTCTTGACGTCTTCCCATAAAATGCTATTGTATGGACGACGTCAGGAAAACGAGAAGCGACCGCGGCTTTTGCACAAAGCGTGACAAAAGCCGCGGTCCTGCATCAGAGAGAGAACGGCCGCTTTAAGGGCCGTTTTTTTCTCTGCTGCAGTGTAGACATAGCCTATGGGAGATGATTACAGTCGTTTTTCCAGCGTTTTTAGCAAACGAAAAACGCTGAAAAAACGGACGTTTTTCTGTGCAGTGTAGACATAGCCTAACAGACATTTTTTTTACACCGCTGTTCATTCTTCCACCTGGGCAGAACATGAACATGTGGGTGTGAAGGGGGAAAGCTTGAATCCGCAAACTGCAGACAAAATCCATCCCTCTATGTGCCAAAAAAAAGACAAATGACTGGTCAGACAATCTGAATGGTATTTTGTCTTTACCGTGTGAACGCACCCTAAGGGCATGTCCCCACTGCACGGGTTTTCAGCCGTTTTTTCAGCCGGTTTGTGGTTTTTCAGACCGCTTGAAAAACCGGCCGAAAAATGAGCACAATTGTGCTCTATGCAAAACCTTGCAGCAGTCCCCACTGCAGTCCCCACTGCACAGGTTTTGCCGTCGGACGGTTTTGCCGCCAGCGGTCCGGCGGCAAAACATTGTAGAAGCACAATCTTCCGTCCGGTTTCCCAACGGAACATGTGCTTTCTCAATGGGAGGGGGGAGGCTCTTCCCCGCTCATCGTGGAGAAAACCGTCCCCCCCTCCGTGGCCGTGGGGACGGGCGCAAAACAGGACAAATACCAGCCGGCATTTGTCCTGTGCAGTGGGAATGCGCCCTAAGGCTGCTTTCACACAGCGCAGTTTTGTTGCAGTTTTAACTGAGCTCCAATTAAACTGCCTTTATTCCTATCAAGCTTCTTTCAGTTGTCTGAATTGTTGAGAAAGGTGTTTCAAGTAAGTAATCAATGACTGTGTTTGAAGTCTTGTGGATTACAGACACATTATTTGATTACTCACTTTTCAGACAGTTTAGATAAGTGAATAAAGTTTGCTGGTGATAAAGGCAGATAATTGGAGCGCAGTTAAAATTGCAACAAAACTGCGCTGTGTGAAAGCAGCCTAAGAAATCAGATTTTTTTTTTCTTCTTTTTCAGAAGGCCTTTAGAAAATGAAAGCAACCCTATTGGTATCTAGGGAGACTGGTTATTTTCCCTCTAAGGCAACGTCTACACGCTGGATTTTTAGGCGGATTCGGTATTTAAAATTCGCAAATATCTGACTGTAAATTATGCCCTCAATAGAAAATCCGAGCTATAGTCTACACATCTCGGATTTTCAAAGGTCGGATTTCAAATCCAAAAACCGGGTAAAAAAATGTAAGACCTCGTGTATGAAAACGGTCGAGGTCTAAAACTTTCTTTGTTGCCCATAGCGACCAATCAGAGCTCCCTTTCATTTTTTAGAGCACTATATGAAGTGAAAGAGGAGCTCTGATTGGTTGCTATGGGCAACAAAGAAAGTCTTACACCCCGACAGTTTTACACATGTCCCCTTCAGATCATGTTCTATTATCCGTCATATTTCACTTAAAAACAGTGGATTATATTACTGTTTAATTGAATAGGATGGCCGAAATCCAAAAATCACAGCAAAAAATGGGGACAAAAAACGGTAAAAAAACCCCGAAAACTAAGCATAAATTACTGGCCGGGTTCTGATTAGAATCCAACAAGTATTTTGTCCTCTGTAGTGTGAACCTAGCCTAAGGCTACGACTACACGACAGGTATCGAAATGCCGTCCAAAATCCACCGGCATTTTGACACTTGCAAAATCACTTTTCAGATTTACTGTTGGCCTCTTATGTTCAAGTATGGGGCCGACGGCAAATCCAAGCAGAATCCAGCGGAATGCACAACATGTTACATATTCCGCCGTATTTTAAACCCAACAGTAAAAAGTCGTGCTGTATAGACTACAGCATGGATGTTTCATTGCTGTCTATGCAGCACAGTGTACCGTCGGATTTTCAGTGGATTCAAAATACTGAATCCGCTGAAAATCCAACAGGAAAGCTATGCCGTATAGAAATAGTCTAACAGTCTTAAGCCATTTCAATCCATTGACAAATGCCAAAGTAAAAGTTGCCACTCATAACAAAACGACACTTCTTCATTTCGTTCAAACTTTTATAAAAAATAAATACTTTACATCACAGTTTGCTCTTGCTTTATAGCACAAAACTCCTTTTCTTTTTCAATCAATACATTTGTTTTGTTACATCTTCTCATGTAGGAATTCAATCCTTATAGCAGCATATATCACAGAGCTCAGCTCCTCTCCCTCAATCATATAACCCTATATATCAAAGAGCTCAGCGTCTCTCCTCTATCATTTAACCCTATATATCACAGAACTCAGCTCCTCTCCTCTATCATATAACCCTATATATCACAGAACTCAGCTCTCTCTCCTCTATCATATAACCTTAATATCACAGAGCTCAGTTTCTCTCCTCTATAAAATAACCCCTTAAAATATCACAGAGCTCACTTCTCTCCTCTATCATATAACCCTATATATCACAGAGCTCAGCTTCTCCTCTATCATATAACCCTATATATCACAGAGCTCATTGCCTCTCCCTTTTATCATATAACCCTATATATCACAGAGCTCAGCTTCTCTCCTCTATCATATAACCCTATTTTTATCACAAAAGCTCATTGCCTCTCCCTTTTATCATATAACCCCCATATATCACAGAGCTCAAACTTCTCTCCCTCTATCATGTAATCCTTTTATATCACAGAGTTCAGCTTCTCTCCTCTATTTATTAACCCTATATATCAACCCGAGCTACTCCTCTCCCATCATAAAACCTTATATCACAGAGCTCAGCTTTTCCCTCTTTCATTAACCCCTATATATCACAGACTCGCTTCTCTCCACTATCTTATAACCCCATTTTAAAAAGAGCTCCTTTTCCCTATCATATAACCCCTATTATCACAAGTAGTTCTCTCCCTACATATAACCCCATAACACGAACTCAGCCCTTCCTCATCATTAACATTAATATCACAAGCTCAGGTCCCCTTTCCCTATCATATAACCCATAAACACAGATCAGCTTCTCTGCTCTACCCAAACCCCAATACACAGAACTTAGCTCCTCTCCTCTATCAAAAATATTATATACACAGAGCTCAGCCCTCTCCTCTATCAATAATCCAATATCACAGAGCCAGCTCCTCTCCCTACATATAAAAATTATATATCACAGAGCTGAGCTTCCCCTTCCTCTATCAATAACCCTAATATCAAAGACTCACTCCTCTCCTCTACAATAATCCAAAATATCCAGAGCTCACTTCTTTTCCCCCACTAACATAAAAAAAAAATATCACAGAGCTCAGCTCCTCTCCTATCATATAACCCTATATATCAGGGCCGGGACAAGGCATTTTGGTGCCCTAAGCAAGTACAGCCAATGGCGCCCCCCCCCCTCCCCCCCCCGCTCCCCAAAAAATTGCACCCCCCCCCAATTCCCTCTCCCCTGCCCAGGCCCCTCTCCCCCCCCCCCCCCCCTGCACCAACCTCTCCCCCCCTGACCGTTAAATTTTTCCCCCCCTGCAAACCCGTCCCCCCCTGCACCCGTTTCCTCCCCACTTAGTAACTTCTTAACCCCATACTTGCGCTCAGGGGGTTGCAGGGTCCTCGGAATTTTTTTACCCACATTTGAACGCGGATGTATGTTACAAGAAAAACCCCTGTTCCTGTCACTAATTTTTTGCACAAAATTTCCCCAAGACTCGTCCATCTCCCAAAGGCAGTCACTGAACAATGAAAATCAGCGATGCAAACTGCTTTTTTTAAAAATGCTCACCTACTATACAGTGGATAAACCCCCAAATAACGTCCAAATAATCCACCTATACATACAAATCACCGGACCCCAAAGATTGTTACTAAAAACACTCCTACAAAACCAAGACCCAAAACTATTACTACTTAGGGCTCAAATAACCCTGCCAGACCCTGACCAAACGCGACCCCCACATGTGACTATCAGCTGTACACAGGCTCTGAAGACGTATATCACCCCATACAGTGACCATATAGTGGTAGATTCTAGTTGTATGTAGACACTCTGCAAAAAAGTGATTACACTGTAGTTACATTTAGTGACTCACAGGTGACATCTTTTCTGATCAGCGTCGTTCACTTTCCCTTTTCTTCTCCATCCGGTTCACACCTTCATGTTGAGTTCTCCCGGCCAATACTCGTCCCTTCAGATTTGGACACAAATATCTTAGAATCCTCACATTTCCAGCAACTCCTTACTTATAGGTATATAAGTCCTCTCAGTTAGACAGGTATATATGTCCCCTCAGATAGGAACTATATAGGTCCCTGCAGTTAGACAGGTAAAATAGCCCCTCAAAATTAGGCAGGTGTATATATAGGGGCCCCATCAGTTAGGCAGGTATAAAGATATGCCCCTCCTAGTCAAGGAGGTATATAGATATTGTACCCTTAGACAAGCAGATATATAGATATAGGGTCACGCAGGCAGGTATATAAATATAGGGTCACTCGGGCAGGTATAAAGATATAGGGGCACTCTCAGGCAGGTATATAGATATAGGGGCACTCTCAGGCAGGTATATAGATATAGGGGCTCTCAGGCAGGTATATATAGGGGTACTCTCAGGCAGGTATATAGGGGAACTCAGGCAGGCATATAGATATGGGGACACACAGGCAGGTATATAGAGGCACTCAGGCAGGTATATAGGGGCACACGGGCAGGTATATAGGGGCACACAGGCAGGCATATATAGATATTGGGGGCACACAGGCAGGTATATAGGGCACAAAAGGCAGTATATATAGAAAAATAGGGACACACGGCAGTAAAAAATTTGATATAGGGGGCACACATGCAGGCTTATATAGATATAGGGGGCACACAGGCAGTCATATATAGATATAGGGGCACACAGGCAGGCATATAAAGATTAGGGGGCACACAGGCAAATATTATAGATAATAGGGGGCAAAACCAGGCAGGCATATAAAGATATAGGGGGCACTCAGGCACTATATATAGATATAGGGGCACACAGGCAGTATATTTAGATATTATAGATATAGGGGGCACACAGGCAGTATATATAGATATAGGGGGCACACAGGCAGGCAAATATAGATATAGGGGCACACAGGCAGTACATATAGATATAGGGGGCACACAGGCAGGCATATATAGATATAGGGGACACACAGGCAGGCATATATAGATATAGGGGGCACACAGGCAGTATATATAGATATAAGGGGAACTCAGGCAGGCATATAGATATGGGGACACACAGGCAGGGGATAATAGAAAAATAGGGGGCACACAGGCAGGCATATAATAGGTATAGGGGGCACACAGGCAGGCATATATAATAAAAGGGGGCACACAGCAGGCATATAAAGATAAGGGAGCACACAGCAGTATATATAGATATGGGGGGCACATAGGCAGGCATATATAGATATAGGGGCACACAGGCAGTATGTATAATATAGGGGCACCACAGGCAGGCATATAAGATATAGGGGCACACAGGCAGTTAAATAAAAAATATAGGGGGCACACAGGCAGGCATTATGAGATATAGGGGGCACACAGGCAGTATATATAGATAAAAGGGGAACACACAGGCCACTATATATAGATATAGGGGCACACAAGCAGGCATATATAGATATGGGGGCACAAGCATTTAAAAATAAAAACATTTATACTCACCTTACCTGCTTACCGGCCGCGCGCCTCCAGTTACAGGGCCCACGCCCCAGCGCCGGGACCTCCCAAGAGCACCCTGGGCGCACAGTCTATGACAGGCGGGCTCTGAGATAGGCAAGCGTCGCGATGACATCAACATCATCGCGACACTGCCCAGCTGACAGCACAGGGGCCGCGCGGGTCCTCAGCGCTATGAGGACCCGGCGGCCCAGCTGTGTCGCACCCGGAGCCGGTCTGTCTATGCTCCGCAGAAGCCCTCAGCTGTATGTGCATCCAGCGGCCTGGAGCTGGCGAGGTTCGGGGCCCCTGCCTGCGCCCCTTAGAGACAGGCAGAGGCAAACGCACTAGGCGATCGCCTACCTCTGCCTACCCGTCGTCCCAGCCCTGCTATATATCAAAGAGCTCAGCTCCTCTCCTCTATCATAAAACCCTATATATCACAGAGCTCATCGTCTCTCCTCTATTATATAACCCTATATATCACAGAGCTCGGCTTCTCTCCTCTATCATATAGCCCTATATATCACAGAATTCAGCTTCTCTCCTATATCATATAACCCTATATATCAAAGAGCTCAGCTCCTCTCCTCTATCATACAACACTATATATCACAGAGCTCAGCTTCTCTCCCTCTATCATATAATCCTATATATCACAGAGCTGAGCTTGTCTCCTCTATCATATAACCCTATAGGACTGGCATAGAGCATGCGCAGTACGAGTCAGAGCACGGACAGTGACCTCACTGATGCCCTTCCTATGACGGAGACATCCGTTTCCGCCTGAGTGCCGGCGCCTCGGCGCGACCAAACGGGTTTGAGAAAAATATTAGATTGGAGTATTTCCTAGAACATGTAAGTGTTCTAATATTGCTTTTATTTATTTTTTAGGAACTTTTATTATTGTATTAGATGGAGCAAATAGAACTTGGAATGTTTAATGTGTTTACAGACATGTGTTTACAGGCATGGGTTTATATAAGACTTTGTGATGGCATTGGCTAAGTAATGAAAGGTTTGTAAAGATGATTGTAAAGATGATTTATACAATGTGGATTGTGCACATGTTTAAACATGTTTAAACTCCTGAGGAAGCACGTGATGATGCGTGCGAAACGCGTAGAGGCTCTGTTTTAAATTGGTTGTTTTTATTTTTTAAAATATATATAACCCTATATATCAAAGAGCTCAGCTTCTCTCCTCTATCATCACAGAGCTCAGCTTCTGTCCTCTATCATATAACCCATAGTTGCCAACTTTTGAAAATGAAAAAGCAGGAGATCTTAGTGGCAAAAATTTGCATGGACACGCCCATCTTGTCGGTATGTCACGCCCCTTCAAAAAGCCACACCCACTCCACCTAACTGCATAACGGCTTTGGAAGAAAGCCAGGTAGATGCCCTTATAGCCAGGTAGTAGCCCCCCATAACCAGGTAGTGCCCCTTACAGGCCGGTAGATGCCCCCTTGTAGCCAAGTAGATGCCCCCTCTGTAGCCAGGTAGAGCCAAATTTGTAGCCAGGTAGATGCCCCCCTTTGTTAGCCAGGTAGGTGCCCCCTTTGTTGTCAGGTAGGTGCCCCCATCGTTAGCCAGGTAGTGCCCCCTTTGTTAGCCAGGTAGTGCCCCCATTGTTTGCCAGGTAGTGCCCCCTCTGTTGCCAGGTAGTGCCCCCATTGTTTGCTAGGTAGTGCCCCCATCTGTTGCCAGGTAGTGCCCCCATTGTAGCCCCCAGGTAGTGCCCCCCTTGTTAGCCAGGTAGTGCCCCCATTGTTGCCAGGTAGTGCCCCCATTGTTAGCCAGGTAGTGCCCCCATTTTTTCCAGGTAGTGCCCCCTCTGTTGCCATGTCGTGCCCCCAGTGTTGCCAGGTAGTGCCCCCATTGTTGCCAGGTGATGCCCCCATTGTTTGCCAGTTAGTGCCCCCTCTGTTGCCAGGTAGTGCCCCCTCTGTTGCCAGGTAGATGTCCCCTCTGTTGCCAGGTAGATGCCCACATTGTTGCCAGGTAGTGCCCCCATTGTTGCCAGGTAGTGCCCCATCTGTTTGCCAGGTAGTGCCCCATTGTTGCCAGGTGATGCCCCCATTGTTTGCCAGGTAGTGCCCCCATTGTTTGCCAGGTATGCCCCCTCTGTTGCCAGGTAGTCTGCCCCCTCTGTTGGCCAGTTAGTGCCCCCTGTGTTGCCAGGTAGTGCCCCCATCTGTTAGCCAGGTAGTGCCCCATTGTTGCCAGGTAGTGCCCCCATTGTTGCCAGGTAGTGCCCCCTATGTTTGCCAGGTAGTGCCCCCCATTGTTGCCAGGTAGTGCCCCCATTGTTAGCCAGGTAGTGCCCCCATTGTTTTCCAGGTAGTGCCCCATCTGTTAGCCAGGTAGTGCCCCCATTGTTGCCAGGTGATGCCCCCATTGTTGCCAGGTGATGCCCCCATTGTTGCCAGGTAGTGCCCCATCTGTTAGCCAGGTAGTGCCCCCATTGTTTGCCAGGTAGTGCCCCATCTGTTGCCAGGTAGTGCCCCCATTGTTGCCAGTAGTGCCCCCATTGTTGCCAGGTGATGCCCCCATTGTTGCCAGGTAGTGCCCCCATTGTTAGCCAGGTAGTGCCCCCCTTGTTGCCAGGTGATGCCCCCATTGTTGCCAGGTGATGCCCCCATTGTTTGCCAGGTAGTGCCCCCATTGTTGCCAGGTAGTTGCCCCCATTTATAGCCAGGTAGTGCCCCCATTGTTGCCAGGTAGTGCCCCATCTGTTAGCCAGGTAGTGCCCCCATTGTTGCCAGGTGATGCCCCCATTGTTGCCAGGTGATGCCTACATTGTTGCCAGGTAGTTGCCCTCTCTGTTAGCCAGGTAGAGCCCCCTAAAGCTAATAAAAATCAAATAATAAAACCCACTCACCTGACAAGGCTCCTGCAGCTCCGGCCGATCTCCTCAGCGACGCAGGGAAGTGAGAGCAGCCGCGCGTTACTTCCCCTGCGCCGCTGATCTGTGTGTACCGCGCGCACAGACACCGGACATACAGGGTTAGGAGGGAGGAGGGAGCGATCCCTCCTGCCTCCTCCCTGCACAGTGAGACCGCGGGCGGGTGAGCAGACACTGCGGCCGCTTCACCCGCCTGTAGGAGCGGCCCGGCAGTGAAAGTTTAGCGCGACAGCGCTAATCTTGCGCCGCGGTAATTTAAAGGAGGGCGGGGGGGACCCCACATAGCGGGACCCCCCCGCCAAAACCGGGAGAGTTGGCATGTATGATATAACCCTATATATCAAAGAGCTCAGCTCCTCTCCTCTATCATCACAGAGCTCAGCTTCTGTCCTCTATCATATAATCCTATATCTATCACAGAGCTCAGCTTCTCTCCTCTATCATATAATCCTATATATCACAGAGCTCAGCTTCTCTCCTCTATCATATAATCCTATATATCACAGAGCTTAGCTTCTCTCCTCTACCATATAACCCTATATATCAAAGAGCTCAGCTCCTCTCCTCTGTCATATAACTCTATATATCACAGAGTTCAGCTTCTCTCCTCTATCATACAACCCTGTATATCAGTGCTCAATCTTCTCTCCTCTATCATATAACTATCCATATCACAG
The DNA here is from genome assembly GCA_025379985.1 of Phyllomedusa bahiana. Classification (NCBI taxonomy): domain Eukaryota; kingdom Metazoa; phylum Chordata; class Amphibia; order Anura; family Hylidae; genus Phyllomedusa; species Phyllomedusa bahiana. The sequence continues at coordinate 91,804 of JAODAL010004930.1, read as the reverse complement.
AACTCAGCTTCTCTCCTTCTATTACATCCTGCTCTCAGATAGAGTAACATAAACCACCTGACAGGTTCCCTTTAAACGGTACAAAAGAGGCCGCACTTGTATGTTACTTGCACACACAGAAGGCTTGTGAAGGCGATTATGAAAACAAGTAGTGAATTAACCATCACTGACACCCCTACAGGTGCTGCAGAATAGTTAGGGGGCTTTCACACAGTGAGGTAATAGAGATTTTTAGCGCAATTTTGCCGCATTTTTTGTGCAGCAATGTACAGCATTAATTGCTGTGCCTTCCTGCACAAAAAACTTATTAAAAACGCATCAAAAACACACCAAAAACGCACTGTGTGAAAGCAACCTTAGACAAGAGTGGTGAAACCCTGTATGCAGGGATAGAAAGGGTATGCCCTGCTAGGGAGTAGCCTCACATAGACAAAAAGATATAATTTGGGAAAGAATTTTCAGCAACCTGACCCATGGGTCATAGGTATATACAGCAAGTGTTCTTCTATTCTGTTCAAGTAGAATTACCCACCAAGTTTAAGAGTAACCCCTGCTAGAGACATACACTCTCTACAAACACAAGAACTGGACCCAAAATATAGTTCTACCACTAGAGGGCCAAAATACACTTCAAAAATGTAATAATTTAAAAGAAATAAACTTCAGCAAGGAGATGGAAAGTATCTAAAGATAATATCCTATTAAGAGACTCAACCTGAAGATTTTACATTATACATTAAATGTAATATAGTCAATAAAATCTCCGCAACAATAAATTACTTATTGCTTCATTTTTACTACAAATTTATTTTGGGTAGAATCACAATACAAAATGCAATTTATAAATTAAAAATAAACAATAATAATAAATAAATGAATGAATGAAAATTACCAAAAATCAATACAGAAAATAAATAGGAAAAATACAGCCAGAGGAAAGGATACAATATCGACCAGGGAAGTGTTAGCATACCCAATGCACGTTTCGCTGTAAGCTTCTTCAATAGAAATACTCTAACAAATGGGCAAGAAACAACTCAGGCAATATTATGCCAAGCACCAACAATAAAGGTAAAGCATAAAAGGTGTATACACTCACCGGCCACTTTATTAGGTACACCTGTCCAACTGCTCGTTAACACTTAATTTCTAATCACCCCAATCACATGGCGGCAACTCAGTGCATTTAGGCATGTAACATGGTCAAGACAATCTCCTGCAGTTCAAACCGAGCATCAGTATGGGAAGAAAGGTGATTTGAGGGGCCTTTGAACGGGGCCCATGGTTGTTGGTGCCAAAAGGGGCTGGTCTGAGTATTTCAGAAACTGCTGATCTCCTGGGATTTTCACGCACAACCATCCTAGGGTTTTTACAGAAATGGTCCGAAAAAAGAAAAAATATCCAGTGAGCGGCAGTCCTGTGGGCGGAAATGCCTTGTTGATGCCAGAGGTCAAAGGAGAATGGGCAGACTGGTTCGAGCTAAGAAAGGCAACAGTGACTCAAATAGCCACCCGTTACAACCAAGGTAGGCAGAAGAGCATCTCTGAACGCATAGTCAGCGAACTTTGAGGCAGATGGGCTACAGCAGCAGAAGACCACACCGGTGGGGCCACTCCTTTCAGCTAAGAACAGGAAACTGAGGCTCCAATTTGCCCAAGCTCAAACGAAATTGGACAGTAGAAGATGGAAATAGTTGCCTGGTCTGATGAGTTCCGATTTCTGCTGCGACATTCGGATGGTAGGGTCAAATTTGGCGTCAACAACATGAAAGCATGGATCCATCCTGCCTTGTATCAACGGTTCAGGTGGTGGTGGTGATGTCATGGTGTGGGGAAAATTTTCTTGGCACTCTTTGGGCCCCTTGGAACCAAATTGAGCATCGTTTTCAACACCTTTGTGGAATCTATGCCACGAAGAATTGAGGCAGTTCTGAAGGCAAAAGGGGGTCCAACCCGTTACTAGCATGGTGTACCTAATAAAGTGGCCGGTGAGTGTATATCAAAGATTATGAAAAGATGGATACAACTCCCCAGGTATTAATGTACTTATTTATATGGTTGCATATTTATTTTTTTCTCAATGGATTTTGCACCTGATTGATTATTACTTCTATATATAATGGTTGAAATAAGTATTGAACACGTCACCAATTTTCAAAAGGTGTTATTGACATGAAATTCTCACCAGATGTCATTAACAACTCATTCAATCCACACAGGCAAAGAAATCAAACTATAGATGTCTATAAATAAGATTGTAAGCCTTTGCGGACAGGCAGAGCCATCTTAACAGCATTATGGGCCCCTGGGCATAACACTGCAGTGGGCCCTGTCCAAATACATGACATCACACATGCCTGTAGCCACCCCCAAATGCACCCATATTATCACGCCACTTATGTCTGGACACCGGTAGCCTGCAACCTTCAAGACTGATTGGCAGGGCAGGGAGCCTTTGGCTCCCTTCTCTACCATAGTTTTTTTTAATGTGTTTGCACATCCTAAAAACACACAGACAATAAAATAAGCAAAGCCAACCAAGGGATCCAGGGTATTTTTCTTGTATTCCTGGGACAAGCATATCTCACCGGGGCCCCTATACTTGTGGGGCCCCTGGGCAACTGCCTAGTGTACCCAATGGAATAGATGGCCCTGCGGACAGGGTCCTGTCTCCCTTTGTATCAGTTGTTAATCATTTATAGTCGCCATTGTACTTGTTTGACATATGATATGTATGTGACCCCCCTCAAATGTACAGAGCCCTGGAATCAATGGCGCTTTAAAATGAATAATAAAAATAATAATAATAATAGTAATAATAATAAACTAATGACACAGGAAAAAAGCATTGAACACACTTACTGAAATTTATTTAAAACTTTGTACACAAGCCTTTGTTAGTGATGACAGCTTAAAGACGCCTCCTGTATGGAGAAACTATTTGCATGCACAGGTATGATTTTCGCCCACTCTTCAATATGAACACTCTTCAAATCCTAAAAGGTCTGTGGGCTCCTTCTATGAACTCTGAGCTTAAGTTCCTTCCATAGATTTTCTATTGGATTCAGATCAGGTGACTGGCTTCGCCATTCTATCAGCTTCATTTTCTTTCTCTGAAACCAATTGAGAGTTTCCTTGGCTGTGCATTTGGGATCATTGTTTTGCTGAAATGTCCATCCTCATTTTACCTTCATCATCTTGGTAGATGGCAGCAGATTTTGATCAAGGATGTCTTGGTACATTTTTCCATTCATCCTTCCTTCAATTATATAAAGTTTACCAGTGCCAAAGCCTTAAAAAAAAAGTCCCACACCATAATGTTCCCACCTCCAAACCTCACTGTTCGGATGGTGTTTTGGAGGTTTTATGCAGAGCCTTTTGGCCACAAAACATGGTTTGTATTATGACCTACACAGAGTTTAATTTTGGTCTTATCAGACCAGACTATATTCTCCCAGTATTTCACAGGCTTGTATAAATATTGTTGAGCACACTACAGGCAATGGAAGTTGGATGCATTGCTTATTGTTTTCTTTGAAACAATTGTACTTGCTGATTCCAGGTCTTTCTGTAGCTCTTCACAGGTGGTCTTTGGCTCTTGGACAACTCTTCTGATAAATCTTTTCACTCCTCTGTCTACAATCTTGTGTGGAGCACCTGATCGTGGTTTATGGTGAAGTGATGTTCTTTCCACTTTCAGATTATGGCCCCAACAGTGCTCACTGGAACCTTCAGCAGTTTAGAAATTGTTCTATAACCAATACCATCAGTATGCAACAACAGAAAAAAAGTATTTTAGTTCACCCGGGTCATATGTCCTTTTCTTCCTGCTGAAGGAGGCACGATTGAGTTGAGTTGAACTAATCCTCTGAGATATCCTGCACAAAAATAGGAGCCTAGCCAACTTCTAAACAGGGAGAGGTGTATTCGTACTTTAAAAATCAAACTTTATTTTCATCATATAACAGTAATAGAAATCTTCATGTAATACATAGCACAGAACTAGATTAGACATTCATGGTATCCACCCCTCTAACACATTTCAAAACGCAGTCCTTGTTCATAGCATTCCATCAGTATGTTTTGCAACAATAAGGTCTTGAGAAAGCTCGCTGTCTCAGTTTTACCCATCATGCGATGTTTCTTCTGTGGCACCTGAGTAACGAGACACTTTTTTGTAGGCCATCAGTTGAACCAGCTGATATTATTTTTCACTAAGTGACAGGATTGCTTTCTAATAACTAATATATTTCACCTGGTGTCATGACTTTCCATGGCTTTTGGAACCTCTCTTCATGTATTCAATACTTTTTCTCTCTGTCATTTCTCATTACTACACATAACTTAATTTTTGGACATCTATAGTTTCATTTCTTTATCTGTTTGGATTGGATGGGTTTTTACTGACACATGGCAAGAATTTCATGTCAATAGCACCAGATTTCACCAGCTGTACATTATTTTTCATTCATAAATACGTCACTTATGTTAATTTTTGATGACACCGTTGTTATTCCACCTATTTATTCTCTATAATCATGATGACCATTGTTCTCCCTTGAACCTTGTGTCCCAAATTTTAAATAACTTTTTATGCATTGCAATTTAATAAAATCATTGGTACTATTCTATATTTTCTTATCTAGTTTGTGTTGTTTCTTACAAATTTGTTAGAGTATTTCAATTAGTTTGAGCTAGTTAATTCTTTTATCTTTTTGCTGGTGCTTAAATTATAGCTGAAATTATATCTAAAAGGCATAAATTAAAGATAAAATCTACTCTTGCTCATAGCAGATATAGATTTCATTTGTTCACACATGACATGTAGATCTTAATGAACGTCCCCCAAAATATTTATGACTTTTCAGCTGGGTAGAGCCAAACTTTTGCAATGGCGGAGCTTTATAAAACACAAGGATCCTTTACAGAGTTGGGCAAGATAATGAAAATGAACAATAATTACTTCTGAGCCCCCTTTTCATTTCCCAGCTGCGGCCGCATGCACATTTGTTCTCTCCGCTCCATTGTGACATATATGAATAAGGTCAGTGCGACCGAAACATCACTTATTATTATGTCACGTGAAATAATTCAAAACAGAGCCTGGACACTGAATATGTAAACACAATAAAGAATTGAGCATTGAAAAATTTCATGGACTGCTGTTGACAATTTTGTAATACATGGACTTTAATGTTGGTCAATTGGCATCCGCTTGATCTGGCGTTTCACTAGAGTGACGCTTACATAGAGATATATGTATAAAAGAAAAGAGAGAAGCAGACAGGCGCACAATAGTTGTGCAACGCCGCCTGTAATTAGCTCACAAACCGGGTGAGTCTTCCCTGGATCCGTCCGCTTCCTATTTAAATATCTGTTATACTCTCTGCATTTGTACCTCTGATGAAGCGTGGGTGTTCCATGTGAAACGTGTCAGGCCTTTTTATTGTAATCCTTTAAGTGTGAGATTAAAGGTCTCCATTTTTAAATAAATTACTTACTTTATACCATTTTTCTACACCTGGCACCATTTGTGTACGAGCGCCATAGTCCCTTTTTGTATACAGCCTATTTTACATAGAGATATACTTCTGAGCTGTGGTGACATTACCTGTTGAACATTCACACACTTTGTCTACACAGTATAAGTAAAATGCAGGCGGATTCTGTTATGGAATTCGACCAATATTTTACTATCGGTTTTGGTTTTTAAACTCGGTTTTTGTCACGGTGTTTGCTGTCTGTTTTCCGACAGCCCACATTGTTCTCTGAAAATCCTAGCTGTATAGACTACAGCTCTGATTTTCTATTGTGTTCAATGAGGATGGTTTACAGTCGAATTTTTTTGCAGATTCTAAATAATGAATCTGCATAAAATTCGACCAAAAAACAGTCCTGTGTAGACACAGCCTTAGGGTATCTTCACATTTCAAATGTTTCCAATTGGAAAAATCCAACTTATTTTCCCAACTGAATTTGTACTTAACAGAGCCGGTATTTTCCTCTGATTTGGCCTCAAATAAAAGACCTAACCCACGGATTTGAAATCTGTCCTGTGGACAATCCACACTGTAGCTAGCTGTGTTATCTACAGCATGAACTGGTGGCACTCAAACTTATGGCTGTCAAATTAAAAGAGGACTTTGACGAGGAATACTTTGTGGAATCTGCACAGAATTCCACATTAAAATCCATCATGTGAGTATACCTCAATAGTATCATAATAAAAAAGTATGAATATTTTTATATATGTATTTCTTATGTTAGAAAAGATTACTGTCAAACAAATAATCCTTTGGTGGAAATTTACTTTATGTATGTGCAGAAAGAAGACCCTTTTTTGGCACATTTTGCTCCAAAATGGTGGGGGTATGTATCAATTTTGTGTCAGCCTTTTCTTTTTCTTTTTGTGGCACTTTTTTGCATGACACTTTTAGACAAATGGAACATTTTACAAAGGAGATAGTATTGTTTTTGGTTTTGTTTTTGGTTCAGTTTTTATTTACAATTTAATCCAGCCTGTAGATGCTGTGCCAAAGCATATTTTTTTGTCACTTTAGGGCTTGTCCCCATGGCAGCATTTTCAGTTGGATTTACAGACGGTTTTCGGATTTGAAAGCCATCTGTAAACCAACTGTCAACCATCCTGATAGACTTTAATAGAAATCCATTCAGCAGTCCCCACTGAATGGATATTCTGCCTGATGGTTATTTACACCGCTGGCATTCCAAAAAACTTAGAACATGTTCATTCTTCCACCCGGTTTTTGGTGGTTGAGGGGGACAGGAGAATCCGCAAACTGTGGACAGAACCATCTCCCAAAACCACGGAAATGATGTCGAAGTGCCAGCCAGATTTTGACCAGGAATTTTCACTTCATCTTGCCACACTTTCTAGTATGGTCAGGACACTAACAAAACCAATTACAACCATGGCATCCAGGCCTTAGAACCATACGGCCATGTATATGCACCTTTACAGATATTTCTTAATAAACTTCACCCATAGCCACACCATGCTTCACCCATGCTAGACAAACAGCATAAACACAAACAGTGGTGCATGTGGCACAAACAGTAATTCTTTACTGCTGCCAATACTTCATAAATATGGCACATAGGGTGGCATGTATGAAACTTGGCGCAGTCAAGTCAGTTTTAAATCGCTTTAAAGCAGTGGAGAATGTGCCAGTATGTGTGAATCTGCTGTACTGAGGCTCATACATTTTGCGTATCATAGGTAGAGTGCAGGGTAATGTTGTCGAGAAGCCTACATGTGTTGCATTATGGGGCCGTTTACACGGCACAGGACAAATACCGGTCGGTTTTCGTGCCGTGCACATGGCGATTAGCGGAGAAAAGCCCTCCCCTTCACATAGACATGTTCTTCTGCCACTCGAAAACCGGTCGGAAGAATGAACATGTTCTATGTTTTTCGGACCGCGAAAATGTTTTTAAAAACCGGCGGGCGGAAAACCTGTGCAGTGGGGACTACTGTGTGGGTTTTCCTTAGAGGTTAAAAGTTTTCACCAGGTTTGCAGACGGTTTTCAAAACCGAAAACCGTCTGAAAAAATGGGTGAAATCCCATGCCGTGGAGACAAGGCCTATAAGTGCAAAAGTTGGTGCACAAGAAAAGACATTTTTGGCTCTACTATCAATTTTAGTTCGTCTACGACAACTTTGGCCTCAGTCAGACCACTTTTAACTTGATCTGGCTTCTACCAACAGTTTTGCACCTACTTTTGGCATTGCACATTCATTAATGTGTCTGATCCTCTGAATCTGGTGCGCAATATCCCCACATCATTGGCATATTCAAGTGTCGTGTCTCATACAGATTGCACCAAGTATGACTGTTCATGCATACATAACTACATAAGTGCTACAACAGGTTTTTCTGCTCAAAGCATGACAGAAACCTGCTGCAGCCCCGTTCATACATGTCGTCCATAATGTATACAACATTATTTCCACTAAGAAAAGTGCCAAAGAGGTAGTGGTCAGAGCTTGATACATGTTGTCCAGTTTCTTATATGCTGTGTTGGATATTTTTGACCACTATGCCTTTCTTCAGATATTGTTAAGGGACCCTATTCTACAGCCTTATTTTTACACACTTTGGGCCACATGTATGAAAACTGTCTAGGTCTAAGACTATCTTTGTTACCCATAACAACCTATCAGAGGTCATCTTTAATTTCAAATAGTGCTGAAAAAATTAAAGGGGCGCTCTGATTGGTTGCTACGGACAAGAAAGAAACTCTTGCACCTAAACAGTTTTCATACATGTCCTCCTTTATGCACAAACAGTAATTATTAGGAGCGTAATAGTAAAACTATACCTCTACAAACAGAACTTCCATATATCAACAGCACAAGCAAATATAAGAAAAATTCTTCCTTCTACTTTAATCAGGGTTTTTTTCTCCTCAACGCACTTTACCTCTTGCTTTCTTATTTGCTCACTTAGTCACAAATCACTACAGGAGCTGCCATATGGAGGAAACAAGGTTCCTGCTTCATTGAGTGCTTAAAGGGGTTTTGCCACAATCTCATTTCATACCTCCTGCATCCAGCTCTCCAGCACTGTGTGCTCAGAAGGGGGTGATTGTGATTTGTTTGAATTGCATATCATGTGACCCAGCAGGATGACATCACCATGCCTTTCCTCTCTCTAGTCAAAGAAAGTCTGTTTATGTAAAGCATTGTGAGTAACTCAGAGGTAAAGTTTTTGCCTCCAGGCACAAGGGTCCTAGGTTCAAATCCCTGCAGGAACCAAACCTGTGTTTTTTTTTCTCTTTATCAATGCACAAGCCTCATTGAGGTTTCTTTTTTATTTATTTGTACTGTTTGACGAATTACTCAGGAGTACAGAGGACGGGAGTAGAATGACAGCACCTGGGGTTTGAACACTCAGTAGCTGCCTGAGAGGAGAGGTGATGTCTGATTATGTGCGACCAGGACTGAGGAACTCTGAGCCCTGGTCGTATCCCCTGGAGACGAGCTGTAAACAATGGATCACTAAAGATGCAGCTAAAACAAAAACGGTACAGAATTTTTAATAATAATGAATGGCAAAAATGTTTGTTATTTCATTTGCAAGCTTCCCATGACAATTATACTTTGTGGCAAAACTGCAGTTGCCTGTAGAGGGGAGGAGGAGGAGAGGCAGTGAGACACACAGACTTAGGGCCACATTTATGAAAACTGTCTTGGTCTAAAACTCCCTCTGTTGCCCATAGCAACCATCAGAGTGCCCCTTTCATGTCATATACTGCTCTGAAAAAATGAAAGGGGCATTCTGATTAGTGCTGGCTGAATAGCCAGTGTCTTATCTTATCTCAGTGTTGTCCTCACAGCTACACTGCTCTTTTCCTTACTGCTGTCTGAGGTCCCCCATGCTGCTGCTTATGTGTGAGAATCTTATGCTTTCACTTTCTATCCCCATCCTCTCCATTGAATTCTCTGGGCAGCTGTAATCTGATCTTTCAGTGAATCTGAAGCCCATCTCTTCTTCAAGACAGAGTCTGCTAGTGATTTATGAGTGAGCAGATAAAAAGCAGGAGTGGAAGAGAAAAGGAGGCTGAAAAGTGATGAGGGAAGCATTTTTGTTGAATAAAATATGTTACAAAGTTCCACATATTTTCTTGTACTGCTGATTTGGGGAAAAATGTCTAATATTTAGAGGTTTGTTTTGCTTGTCTTCTAGCACATATCAGAACAAAACTACTATAGTGTGCAATAAAGCTCTCCAAAAACAACAACTATGTTATCCCTTATTTTACCTAATGCAGGTGTCCCCAATTCTAGTCCTCAAGGCCCACTAACAGGTCTTGTTTTCTGGCTTTCCTTAGCAGTGCACAGGTGATTTAATTATTGTCAGTGCATTCTGTGGGAGATGCTGAAAATATGACCTGTTGGTGGGGTGTGAGGACTGGAGTTGGGAATACTGAGCTAATGTGAAATAAGGACATAAGAAGGTCTCTTGGAAAATGAAAATAAATGGAAATACATAGAAAATTAAGGTAAGAGGAAAAATGTGCCCCATTCCTGGCACATCAAACAATCAGCTGACTTTGTTGAAGGGATATGCTATACCCAACCTGGCATTTTATCTGCATTGGCATGATAACCAATTAGATGAATGTTAGTGGGACCAAGGGTAGAATAGGACCCTGGAAAAGTAACATACTTTACATTATATAATAGAGGCACTAATGGGCATAAATGTTTAGTGTCAGCTGAAACACTTGACACCTGGCTGACAACACACTATTGCCTTGAGCTTGTTACTAAGGGCTTGTTCACACGGAGTTTTCACTCCATGTTACAAGCGCATTGCAGATCTGTCTTGGGACCCAGAGACGGATCTAACAATTAGCAGTGACTTTATCACTGCTTGCTATGACGAACACGCAGCGGTGTTCACATGAGAGATCGCCGCTGCATGTTTCAAAAGCGCCGCTCGGGTCCGCCTATCCCATTATCAAGCACCACACAATTATCTAGCAAGGTAGAGAGCTGAACTGCATTCATGTGTGCAAAAACGTTGCAAACTTTATGGAAACTCCCGTGAGATCATAATGCAACATCTCCAACCTAAACTGACCCTGTGGCACAGCCTAAAAACAAATCTCTGTTCACATTAGTGTTTCTGCAGAACTATTTTCTAGTTATAAAAACGAAAAACTACATCAAAACCAAAAAGATTACATTATAGATTGGCACCATAAAGCACAGGTGGTATAAATTGTACAACAGATTCAACAGCTTTGTTATGCCTTGTTACCATCACTTCACCTATTTTTCGCAGATGTTTTTAATTAGCAGGCAACTGCATAAGGGTGTTTTCATAAAGTGCAGTTTTTGGTACGTTTTATTTCACTTGCAGTACTCTACAGCAATGAAACTGCCTTTATTACCAGCAAGCTTCTTTCAGTTATCTAAACTGGACGGGTGTTACAAGTGAGTAATCCATTATTGTGCTTAGAGGGAATGTGTCATCAAAAAATGACTTAGGGTATGTTCACACGGCTTATTTGAACACTATTTGGACACTGATTTTTCGGCACCTAAAACAGCATCAAAACCTCGCCTGAAATGCGCTTCTTCAGAATAGGTTTTTGACAAGGTTTTGATGAGGTTTTGGACACGCTTTTCAACACTGTTTTCACCCATACAAATTAATAGACAGGGCAAAAACTGCATCGAAATACGTTCCAAAAATGCACAGAGAAACGCGTCTAAAAACGTGCTGACGTTTTGGATGAGGTTTTTAAGTTCATCCTTAAATCCTATGGAGATTTTCAGCACTGAAACGCTTCAAGAATTGACATGACGCTTCTTTTCAGTGTTAAAAAAAGCTTCCAAAGAAGCACCAAAAACTCGCATAAGAACCTCATCGTGTGTGATCTACAACGCTATTTTACATAGAAATCAATAAAAATTAACTGCGGGTGTTTTCAATGCTGTTTTGGCAGTGGAAACGCTCCAAACACAGCGTCCAAATTTGTGTGAACATACCCTTATTGTTTTTATGTTAAACACATTTTTTAAGGATTTTTGGTTATATTTTTTTTCACTTTCAATATTTTTTAAAAACTCTTAAGTCCAGCATTTTTCACTTTGAGAACCAGGCCTAATAACAGTCTGACACTTCCTGTTCTGTAGAGAAAGATTTCTAGTAGTCAGCACAGTATCAGCATCAGCACAAGCAGGGGTTACACTGAAAGGTGACATCAATGTGTATAGATAACACAGGATCCACCAGTCACAATAGGAGATAGTTCACCCTCTTCCAAATCCCTGCCTAATGACTTCTTCCCAGGTCACACAGCATGCCTAGAAAACTTTCCAATAGAAGTCAAAGGGACTGCTACTGATTACAGAATCCTATATACATGAACCTGCTGTAAAGCATCTCTCTAAATTCTGCAAAAGCAGTGCAGACAGGAAATCTGTCACCATCAGACAATGGAATTGAGAAATTTACAATCGAGAAATAAAAACATCCATTTAAAGTCTTTCCAAACAGTTTAGGTAACTGAAAGGAACTTGCTGATAATAAAGGCTTTCATTGCTGTGCAGGTACCGCAAGTGAGAAAACACACCAACACCACCACAAAACTGTACCGTGTAAAAGCACCCCAAGGGTGCTTTTATGATCTGCTCACTTGGATGTGGTACTGTGTGGCGGCCACTGTCGCTGTGATGTTTTGTCTGATGTGTGGTGGGCCCAGTACTAGGGGTCCAAGCTTGCAAGCAGGGGTGGTGTTAAGCTATTGGGTCACTCCTCTTGCTAGCTTTGCTTTTGCTGTGGTGGTAGTCGCCATGTAGCGCTGCAAGTGTTAGGCCATGTCCTCACGGCACGGGTTTTCGGCCGGTTTTTCAGCCGGTTTGCGGTTTTTCAGACCGCCTGAAAAACCGGCCGAAAATGAGCACAATTGTGCTCTATGGAAAACCCGTGCAGCAGTCCCCACTGCACGGGTTTTCCGCCCAGCGGTGTTGTCGCCGGCGGTCTGGCGGCAAAACATAGAACATGCACCATCTTCCGTCCGGTTTCCCGTCGGAATCTGTGCTTGTCTCTGGGCGGGGGGAGGGCTGTTCTCCGATAATCGCGGAGAAAAGCCGCCTCCCCCCCCCCGCGGCCGTGGGGACGGCCGCAAAACAGGACAAATACCAGCCGGTATTTGTCCTGTGCCGTGTAAACGGCCCCTTAGGGAGACATGTATGGTACTTGGCGGATTGAAGTTTATTTTCTCATAAATTTTTAGTGTCAAATGCGCTTGAATGTATGAAAGTGGTTTTTGTGCATTCACAAATTGTGTATAAAGTTCATTGCACCTCCCCTGTGTTTTTGGGCCATTGGGAAACTTGGCGCATAAGAAATGCGCCAAACTGTATAAAGGGTAAGATAGGCTGGAAAAAAAGAAAGGTCATTAGAATAGCATGCATGAATAAACATGGTATGATTTTGTTTGGGTGGACCACGGGTCCAGCAATACCCGTGTGTGCTGGCCTTGCCGTATGTAAAAAAAGGGAGAATTTATTAATGTTAAAATACATTTTTTTTAGGGATATTTTTATATTTTTTTGGGATATTATTAGAGAGGGGGCGAATTTCCCAAATTTGTTTCGTTACTTCGCCGAATTTTTTCGGGAAAAAAATAACTTTGTTCCCCAAATTACTTCGGGCCCAAACACGTTAAAAAAAGCTATTTCCCGCTGCCAGAGCCTGAGGGGGCGTAGAATTTGTGCCATGTTAAATTGCGAGGGGGTGGGGTTTGGGGCTTCATACAAGTTGTGTTTTAGTATACACGCACTGACTGCCCCCGTTTAGATCCTTCCCATAAAATTCCCCCGGGGATTAAGAGGGGAAAACTGACAAAAAACTGAACGGGAAAGTTTCCTGATAAGTCATGCCAGAGAAAGCGGGAAAAAAACAAACTGAGGTCAGGTGGGGAACATTAGTGACAGAGTGTGGAGGTACGGCCAGCAGATGAGGTCAGAAGTGGCAAATACAGGGTTAGGCACGGCACAAGCCCACGCAGAGCATGAGGGGAGAAAAATGGCCAATGACAAGTGTGTAGGTCACGGCAGCCAAAGCAGGAGCATGAGGTCAGACATGGGAAAAAATGAAACGTGTGGAGGGACACGGGGGGGAGCCAGCCAAAGGGCCCCAGCAGCATGAGGTCAGGACAGGGCACAATGGGCATTCTGGAGGTGGCAAAAAAAAAAGGAGTAGGCCACAGGTGGGAAAGACACGTTTTGTAGGGCACAGCAGCACCACAGCACAGCATGATCAGGCAGTGGGACAATGACACAGTGGTAGGTCCGGCACAGCAGCAAAGAGGCAGGCAGGGCACCAAAACCCTTCTGGAGGTGGGAAAACAGGGTGGGCCCACAGATGGGCAATGACACAGGTGTAGGTCACAGCGGCACCCACGAGCAGATGAGGTCAGAAGTGGACAATGACACTTGGAGGTCACGGCAGCACCCCACAGCGCAGCATGGGGTAGACAGGGGCACAATCACATTTGGAGGTGGCAAAAACAGGAGTAAGGCCAGAGGGGCAAGAACTGTGGGAGGTCACGGCAAAGACAGCAGCAGATGGGGTCGGGGACGTGGCAAAATGACCGTGTGGAGGTGGGTGCAATACAGCCCCGGGTAAAGATGGTTGTTGGCAGATGGAGAAATGTCAGCAGATGTGTGGCATCAGGCGGGTGGGGCATAGAATAGTGGCTGAGGCAGGTATTTTGAACCCAGACTCATTTCTCAAGTTTGGGTGGCGTCATGGTGTGTAGTCTGACGCCAAAGGCATTTTTGTGGGAGACCCCGGCCGATCCACCCCTGATTCATCTTGAAAAAAGGTCAGTGTTCCACCTTTCCGGGGCAAGCAGGTTCTCCTTGGGCTAACGAGGGCCCCCCGCGCACTGAACACCGCTCTGTGCCCACTACTGGCCGGGGGACAGCTTTTTCCACGCAAAATGGCAAGTTGCGGCCACACACCCATTTTGTCCCCAGTGTCCGCGGTCTTTCAAACTGGGGGGGAGTGCTGCCCGTAGGCCCCCCCTTTGGTTAAAGGGACTGCTCCAGGCCTGCGCTGTGTTGGGCAAACTCCCTCCTCATTGGTGGGTGAAGGAAGCTGCTATCAGTGATCCAAAATTAGGTTACTGCTGATGGAGTGGTACTGTCCCCCCCCCCCTTCCCCAGCAGCCGCGGCGTATTTTGGCGGAGGACCCCCCCCCCCCCCCCCCCCCCGGTAGACCTGTCACAGGAGGGACGTTGCCGCCTAGGCAGCAAAAATGTTTACGGAGGATTTCCTATAGTATTTGAGTTTGTCCTCCCTCTCAAAAAGCTGGGAAAAAGGCTCCCATTTTGGACCGGTAGCGAGGGTCCAATGGGTGGAGACCCAGAAGTCACCCCTCTGCCGGATGCTGAATTTGGCTGTCAACAGGCAAAAAAGCATGCTGTGGGCCATCTCACAAGGACCCTGAGGGGCCCCCTCCCCTCATTTCCACTGTATATGCACGGTGCTTGGGGGGTCATCTGCCTGTTCCTCATCCCCATCCTCCTCCAGTGCCCCTGCTCCTCCTCTCTTGTCACTGGGTAGAAAATCCACTCATTTCACCAGAAATGTTCTGCTCCAAGTCCTCCTCCTCCTTTCAGCCCCCACGGACTAATGTGGCCCGAGATTAGTCCCACGTCCCCAGTCCCTGCCCAGACAGTTTTTTTCTGATCTGTTCCAGGACTGAGCAGTGGATGACGTTATTACCCCTAGTCCTGGCGACTGACAAATAACGTCCCTCCTGAATGGCCTAAACAAACGGCAGGTGTCCGCTGAGTCCCATGGCTGACATCAAAGTTACACGGGGAGACTTTGTTGCTGGATCATCAAAAAATCGTTAATGGCCTTTTCTGTTTCTACAGTCGGTCCAACATGTGCAGGCGGGAATTCCAACGGGTGGAACATCGATATCAGAGTTGTTGGGGGAGGCCTTCTGCCGCTAAAAATCGAGGGGTTTTCCCTGGCTTTGTACGAATGGATAAAGTGCATGCACAGTTTCCTGGCCATTTTCAGATTTTCTAAAGATCGGTGGAAGACTTCGGAACCTTTTTCACAACCAGATTGAACACTGGCCATGCAGGGCGCATGGACCACCCCTCCTCGGTTTTGCAGCGCGGACACCATTTTCCCTCCCATTGCCCCGCACCGGTTTCCCGTTTGCAGTTGGCGCGGAGGAAAGCCACACATCGATTTCTTGCTGCATGCGGGGAAGGGTTTCCCTCCCCTGGTGACTTTTTGCCCGGGCAACCCAGGTGTGAACTGCGTGACCCCGCTTCCCCTACACATGTGGTATGATGGAGCAGTACTTGTGGAGGCTGAGATGGTGGTGGTGGTGGGGGAGGGGGAGGCGGCTTGGCGCGGAGCAGCGTTTGCAAAGTGGGGAGGAAAGCGGCGTTCCTGTCCAAGTTGTTGGTGTGCCTGGGCTGGAAGCAATTCACCCGTGGGGGCGTAAAGGACATGTATGGGCCCCGACCTAGTTACAGCTCCAGACGTCCCCCGTGCGTGCATTGGGAAAAAACCCATAGTTAAGGATGGCCCACCCTTTGTTTTACATATTTATGAAGTGCTGGGGGACTATTTTTGGAAAAGAAATTAGGGGTTGGGGAATTCCATTCGGTCGGCACAAGCCATTAGTTCTCTGAACGGTGCAGAGTCCCCCATTTGGAAAGGGAGGGATGCAGTCCCAAAAACTGGGGAAAGGAGCCGGTCGCTGCTGCTTTAGGATGGTTTGGGCGCATACTGTTGTCTCTTTGCAATCGACTCGCTGAACGACTTTTGGCGCCATGAGTAGCGAGGAGCAGGACATCTGGAAGGGGTGATGTCAAAAAGAAACCGCTCCCTGCGAGGTGGTGGAGCCTTTACTGGCGCAAGGCTGCGTACCACTGGGCGCTCTGTTGCTGGGCCGCAGGATGGGACCACCCAATCTGGCCCCTTTCTCCCAGGCCACGGATGGTGACGCTGCTGTGTTGACGCGGGCCCTGGGGGTTTCCCAAGTTAGCTCCTGGCCAAAGCTTCAAAATTTTTGCTTACGATTTCATATATCCTATTCCTCCCCCGGGGTCTTGCAAGAAATGCCACACGCCCCAGTATGGATTTTACCGCCAACGCTCCGGCATGAGTGGGGAATCGCCGCGCCTGCTGGAACCCTGGCCCCTACTTTGTTGGGAATGCGAAGGGGTTTTTTTTACCCCCTGGCCCCTTGGCTCCCGACCTCCCCCTGTGCTATCCCGTGATTTACGGCCCCCGACCCACTTGCGGGGTGCGTTGCTGCCTGCGCGCAAACTGACGCCCTCTTTCTGCGATGATGAAGCCCTTCCTCACCCGGTCCCAATGCGGTGGGTACTCATCACTATTTGTGTTTCATCGTCATGCTGTCCCCATACCCGGGCTTTTTATGCAGAGGTGACCCCCAACATGACCCCCCATGGCATTTCAATCTATACTTTGCTGCCCCACGCAAAAGACCCCGGGGGTATTGGCCCAATTTTCGCTCCCCAAATGCTATGGGCTGCACTCCTCAAATTGTTCTCCCCGTATATAGTGGCGCTGAGCCCAGACCACATAGTAGTCCTGGTGAGGGAAACCCGGGTGGGACAGAGGGGGTTGAGGACAGGTGAGGGCCGTGCCCCCCCCCCGGGCCATGCCAACTAAGGGGGTGTTGGGCGTTCCCAGATCTTGGGTGGGGTTGTCAGATTTATCTGGGAGGAAGGGATGCCTAGTCAACCCAAACAAGAAACAAGGGGTTGCTGAAAACCACGGCCGCTAGAGACAGCGGCAGTTGTGGCCTCACCCAGTGCCCCTGCTGCGACGTCCCCTTTCTGGTGCTCCGTGGGGCCCGGGGAAAGTTTGTGCCTCGCCATCGAGGTAAGAGCCCGCCACCCCCTCTGTTGACTATGTTTGTTTTAAAAATGTCAGAATGTTTTTTGAAGATATCGTATATGATAAATAAACCCCCGTATTTAGCCAAATGAACCCATAAAAACTTGGTAACCCTTGGATTTAAAAATTGCGCTCCAAATGGGAGAAAAATTGACTTGTATGTGCCCTTTAAAAAATCTGTATTTTACGAAATATAAAAACAAAACAGGCTAATTAACCTTGGTATGAATTATGCTACAGAATTTCTTTTGTGGCGGTGAAAAAAAAAAGTTTCTTTTACTGAGTAAACTGCAGACAACGCTTAAATTTAACCCCTGGATGTAAATTGCGGGAAAGAATTGGCAGCCGGAAAAATACTAGTTTTTAGCGGGGTTACGATTGGTGTTTTTTACGCTACACAAAAAAGAAAAAAATTGTAATTAACCTTCGCTTGTGAATTAGCTACAGGAAAATTTTTTTTTTTGGGGGTGAAAAGGGTTTTTTTTTGACCAGACAAAAAAAACGTTAATTAACCCCTGGATGTAAATTGCGCAAAAAAAATTTAGCAGCCAAAAAAAGAAGTGGTATTTGTATTATAAAAAATGCTGTTTCTTTAAATGAATACAACAGGAACTGGCTTAGATGCCCCTTGGATATTCAATGTGCTGTGAGCAGATAGGATTTAAATGTATATGCAGCTGCAGTGGACGCACACTGGACTTCAGATCCAATACACCAAAAATCAGAAATAGAACATTAAGAGAAGCAGTCTCTGAGACAAGCTGAGACTCCCCCCAAAAATCGCTGTATAAAAATCAGTTCTTCAGTAACAATCAGCAGCGGCAGCACCTTCCCTGATCAGTACAGTGAGAGCGGTATGAGCTCCCAGCGTCGCGCCCGGACTTATATAGTGCGGTGACGTCACAGAATCCCGCCGGTCTCTGATTGGCTTCATCTCTGCACATGTCATGCAGGCTATGCCCTTCTTCCTCCCAGAGTGCTTTGCCCCATGTAAGGCCATGTGCTCGCAGCCATTTTATCAATGAAAAGCACACTTCGTTCACCCGAAGTACCCCAAACTTCGACTTCGTTCAGAACCGAAGTTTTCCTGAAATTCTAAACGAATTCCACTTCGTTAGAATCGATTCGCCCATCTCTAGATATTATATATTTTTATATTAATTTTATATGATAAAATTTTTATTAAATTTAAATAATTTAATTTTATATAGATTGATAATTATCATTTACTTTTTATTATTTTACTGGTGTAAGTTGAGAAATATTGGACATTTCTTGCCCTAACAGCAAATCTAGCTCCACTTCGACTCCTCAGGCTCAGGCAGACCACATTGAAATAGGTCTGCCTGTTTGAGAAGTAATACGCCTAGTTTTGCCGAACCACATTCATATATGTGTCTAATATAACGAGTGTGGTGCGACACGCCTCCAGAAATCCCTCGGAATGCCCCCTCATGTTAAGCACATTAAAGCAATGTTCACACGGCTTATTGCCGGCGTAATTGCGGGGACGGATTTCGCCTTGCAATTACGCCGGCAGCCGTACAAGGGGCAAGCACTGTACATAAAAGGGGGAAGACAGGGCGGGAACGATCCGTCCTGCCTCCTCCCCGACTGACTGCACGGCTGCTGTGAAACGGCTGTGCAGTCAGAGATCGGCGGGCGCCGCCCGCACTAAGGAGCGCTCCAGGCCCACGGCAGCAGCCTGGAGCCGCCGAGACTCGGGGCACAGGCAGATTTATTCGGGGCTCGTGCCCTGAATGAATCTGCCTAGCGATGCCCTTGAGGGTAATAAAGGAGAAGGTTGACACTCACAGCCATTGAGTGTGCAAATATGATTTAAAGGGGCCCTAAATCCCAGCTAATCCCCCAAGTTGGGTTTTCTAAAAAAACGAAAAAGTTTGAAATTTTCCCACCCTTTTTAAAGGGGCCCTTTAGAGACAGTAATCCCCTAAAAAAAAAACTAGAGCCCCCCAAAAACCCTTTAACAGTTAAGGTGTCCTTTTGGCTTTATTACCTTGGTACTGTGGGGGGGTTTAAAAAGGGAATGTGTCACCCAAAAAATGATTTTTGTTTAAACAAACCATTTTTTGTTAAAAAATTTTTTAAAAAATTTTTTTTGGGTTTAAATATTTTTTTTTAAATTTTTCCCAAAATCACTTGTTTTTATTTTGGGTTCACTAACCCTTAATTATTTTTGACCATTCCCTTTGATCTGTAAAAAAAAGTTTCCCTCAGTTTTTTCTGCTCCATTATAAACACAAGCGGGTTTCCAAAACTGAAAGGGGGACACCAGTGTGGGTAATATCACGGGGTTTCCAACCAGTAACAAAAAGGGGGTTTATTTTCATTTCCCACCCCTTTCCTTCCCTGCACATAATTTTTCCCCAGGTCACAGAGAAATGACAAAAAAAAACTTCTATGGGAAATTCAATGGGACTGGGGTTCATTTTTAAAGGGCTCCTATGTACAAAAAAATTACTGTAAAGAAACCCTCTCTGACTGCTGTTTAAAGCAGAAAACAAGAAGGCCCTGGGGGCCCAAATTTAAAAAACTACAAGATTTCAGAATTTTTAAAAAATATATTGAAATTTGATATAAAAAAAAATATGTATTTTAAAACATAAAAAAAGGGAGGGTCATAAAAACAAGGGAAAAAACCTACAAAAGCGTTAATGCTATTTTCAATTTAGGGAAAAAAAAACTTTGAGGTTCTTAGTTAAACCGTTTTGATTTAAAATAGGGTTTAAGCCCATCTGGCCGCTATCAACGGGACCTCAGTAATGGTCCTAAAATTTTTCCTCCCTTTTCCCTTTTGGGGTTTCCGGGTTCTTAACCCCCTCATTGAGTTCCTTTTTCGGGACTTCCATAATCCAGAGAGAAAAAATTTCACCGGTATATAAGCAGCCCCGCATGATCTAGAAACCTTGTGCAAAATGGGGGGGTGCGGAAAACCAAAAATGGGGGCATCCCCCCCTCCCCTGTAAAGTTAAAAACCCCAATACTTCCCAAAATGAAACATATATTTTGGGAAAAAAAAAAAACATTTCTGAAAAAACCTGTAAACCCGGGGGTTTTGTACCCCTAGCAGGGGCTGGGGGTACTTTTTACAAAAACCCTCCATATCAGAAATTTTCCCCCTAAACCCCAAAAAGGGGAAGCTTTAAACCCCGGGAACTAAAAACCCTTTTGTTTATCTAAATATATATGAAAAAAATTTTTGAGGTTTTAGTTAAACAGGGGTTTTGATCAAAATATGTTTAAGTTTTTGGGACCGCCCAATCAACAGGATCCCCGTAGGGGGAAAGGGGCCCTTTAAATTCTTTTCCCTCCTAATTAAATAAAAGTGGTTCCTTTTTTTCTCTTTGGGGATTTTTTAAAAGTCTGAGGGACTCAAATGAGAGGTCTAAAAAATGGCCCAAGGTGAAAAGGTTTTTGGGGAAATTGGTTTTAGGATTCCCCCCGTACAAAGGTCCCCGGTTTGGTTTGTCGGCGGATGGTTTTAAAACCTCTTTTTGGAATTCAAAAAACTTTGGTGAAAAAGGTACCTTTCAAGTTTTTTTTTTTTTAAAAAAATAAAAAAAAGGGGGGTGACTAAAAAATTAGTCTTTTTTTGGGGTACACTTTCCTTTAACAAGAAAAGCTTTTTTCAAAAGGGCGGGGAGGGGAATGGGGGGGCGGAAAATTTTCCCTTGTTATTAAAGGGCCCAAAAATTCTTATAAAAAACATTGGGGGTTTCCTGCAAAAGGGCCCAAAAACCAAAAACCCGGGCTTTTAAAAGACCCTTTGGGGGTTTTTAAAGGGGATTGGGGAAGAACGGGGTGGGGATTTTAGGAGCGCTTTTGGGGGAAAGGGGGCATTGTAAACTTTGGGTATTTCCCTCATTTTTTTTAAAATTAAAATAGGTTCTTTCTAAAGGGCTGCTTTACTGGAAAAGGTAATCATTTTTTGCCTTTTTCTCTTTTTTCATTCAACATTTTTTAATAATAAGGCTTTTTTGGGGGTTTTTGGGCGGCCTGTGTGATATTACCCTTAGGCTAAATCACAAAAAAGGGGTTTTGGAAAAGGGGTGCCTTGTAAAACCCCAACCCCAATTTAAAATTGTATGGGGAAACCTTTTTAAAAAGTAAATTAAAATTATTTTAACCCTCGGGACTAGGGAATTTTAAATTTCAAAATTTTAAAATTCCATTGCTTTTTATATAAATTTCTTTCCCAATTAAAAATTTATCTTAACCTTTGTTACAGGGTTTTGGCATGAGAGCTGTAGTATTTCATTACTGCAGAAAAAATAAAAGGGCCCCTTTCTAGATAAAAATAAAAATCCCCCTTTATAAAAACAAATGGGTTTTTCTCGTTATAAATGTAATGCCCAAGAGATGATCTAGGGGACCACATCTGTGTGTGGTGGGGCTATTATTCCCATGAAATCCTAAAAAAAATATATGCGGGTTATCTGGGTTTACATTGTATGGTGGGAATTCCAAAAAATGTTGAAAATGCATTAAAAACCCCTGTTTTTAGGGCTTTTTATGTTATACCTTTTTTCTTTTTTTTGGGGGTTTTCTTTTTTAGGGAGCCTTTTTTTAAAATTCTGTTCTATTTTAAATTAGAATCTTCTTTTGTATTTAGCTGACAACCTAAGGGGGAAACAGGAAAGGGAAAATATCCCTTTAGGTCAAAAATTCACTTTTTTGCCCATAAAAATTTAAATCAGAGTTGGCCCCTCTAAATTTCATATAGTGTTGGAAAAATTAGGGGTGGCGCTCCAAAAAGTCCCCTTTTTAGAGACCCCAAAAAAAAAAAATTTCGGAGGGGGACTAGAGAAACATGGGGATCACTATAGCCAACACAGCACAGCTGCTGCTATGGGATCCACAGGTTGAAGTGAGCCATAATGTTTTATTTTTTCATCGACAATCAGTTTTTACTGGTATCATTTAAATCACCAAATAATGTACCGAAAACCCGTAAGAAAAACAATTCTCTTTAGGGAATATACATAAACACAAGTGTGCATTTTTTAAGGAGGAGGTTGGTGTATGGTGTACATTTGTTGTTTTTTTTAATTTTGTTGAAAACATTAAAATCTTTTTTTTATTATTTTCTTTCCATTAACATTTTTTGAAGCCAAAAATCTTTTTATTTTGCTGTTCTTGGAGCTGTAATACAGCTAATTTTTTGCAGGATGACTGTGTATTTGTGCAGTTTATATTGGTACCAATTTGGTGTATATGTGATTTATTGATCCTCTTTTATTACATTTTTTTCTGGGAGGTGGGATAGCCAAAAAAATGCAGTCAGTTGGTTTCTGCTGCCCTAAAAGCAGGATGTGATAGGGAAAAAAAGGCTGGGTTCTGTGATATATAGCTTTATATAATTTGATACTTAATGTTAAACTAAAAAGCAATGTAAATCCTAACAGGAAAGTGAAGGTTCTGCCTACTCTGTTCACATACACTGATTGACAGTTTGGCTCATGTATACACTGAGGGTTCTTTCACACAGAGCGTTTTTTTAAGTGTGTTTTGTGATGTGTTTTTTGTAGAAATACACAACAATTAATGCTGTGCATTTCTGCTATAAGAACATCAAAACGCGCATCGAGAAACACACCCAAAAACTTACAATCTATTAGGGTGTGTGGGTGAGACAAAGTGCTCAGTCTACAATGCTCCAGACATGTTACATAAATATGGGGTAGTATACACAAAAGTGGATGAACCTGCCACCCAGAAAGTACAACTATATACATATAAGTGCCTGTGAATGCCCAAGTCCAGGAAGTGATGAATGAGTATGACAGTATGAGTTTTCAGAGTGCACTTAAAACTATGAAGGTTGTGAGTGTGCCTGATCATATGGGGTAATATGTTCCAGAGAATCGGTGCAGCACGTGCATAATCTTGGAGATGCGCATATGAGGTTCGTATGAGAGAGGCGTGTAATTTCAGATCATCAGCAGAGCGCAGAGACCGGGTAGAGTGGTAGACTGAGATGAGGAATGAGATAGAGGGAGAAGCAGCACTGTGGAGAGCTTTATGGGTGAGAGTGATATATATATAGTATATTTAATATATAGTTTATATTATATTCTGTACTGAATGGGCAACCAGTGCAGTGACTGACACAGGGTAGAGGCATCAGTATAGCGGATGGATAGAAAGATGAGCCTGGCTGCTGCATTCAGGACAGATTGGGGAGGGGGCAACTTGCAGAGAGGGAGACTGATAAGCTCTTCTCCCTATATCACATAAATCTATACTTCACAGAGCTCAGCTTCTCTTCTCTATCATATAACCCTATATATCACAGAGCTCAGCTTCTCTTCTCTATCATATAACCCTATATATCACAGAGTCAGCTTCTCTCCTCTATCATATAATCCTATATATCACACGAGCTCAGCTTCTCTCCCTCTATCATATAACCCTATATATCACAGAGCTCAGCTCCTCCCCTCTATCATATAACCCTATATATCACAGAGCTCAGCTTCTCTCCTCTATCATATAACCCTATATATCACAGAGCTCAGCTTCTCCCCCTCTATCATATAACCCTATATATCACAGAGCTCAGCTTTTTTTCCTCTATGATATAAGCCTATATATCACAGAGCTCAGCTTCCATCCTCAATCATATAACCCTAAATATCACAGAGCTCAGCTTATCTCCTCTATCATATCCAGGTCTGCTTTAATGGCGGTTGTCAGCCATAATTAACTGCCAGCACGTAACAGGTATGTGGCAAATTCAGCTTGTGAGCATACATCCTTAACATCACCATGACCTAATAGTATGGCATGGGGCATAATAAGCACTATATCTCTTCTTCAAAAATCTGATTCAGTAAATAATAATTTTGGAGCATTTTTTCCTAAAAATCTATGTACATTTAGCTCTCTTATTTTTTCTGAAAATGTATGAATAAATTGACAACTGGGCGTTACCATTTTTCTTAAAATAAGGGCAGTTTCAGACTGTGAAGAGACACATCTAATGAAAAGAAAAGTATCAACCATAT
The DNA here is from genome assembly GCA_025379985.1 of Phyllomedusa bahiana. Lineage (NCBI taxonomy): Eukaryota > Metazoa > Chordata > Amphibia > Anura > Hylidae > Phyllomedusa > Phyllomedusa bahiana. The sequence continues at coordinate 67,330 of JAODAL010004930.1, read as the reverse complement.
ATCAATGTAATTATACATTTTGAGGAGGAACAACAGGGGAATGGCAAAGCACAAAAATTGCTCCAGAAATACCATAGTATTTGCTAATACAGATGTGTAGAGGTGACAGATTTAAGTGTTTCAGGTTGAAGTGTGCTATGCAGTGCAGTGAACTATGAGTAGCCAACCCCATTCAAGTTGCTTTGACATTGCCGTCACATTCTATCTGAATGTGTTAGCATCGCATTGTATTTGTATCAGGAAGACAGTTAACATATTAGTCTTAGGTCCTGTAAGATGCTCTTTACAGCATCTAACAACAGAAGAGCTCTACAGCTCTGTCAATCGCTTTCTACATAAACAGCAGAGTTTTACAACGCCTTTGTTCCTTAAATCCTCTGTGTAGGCAGCCTGAGCATGGAATACTGGATTAATAGCAGAACAGAGAGGCTTTATCAGCATTGTACTGTCAATGAATGCAGCACCCAGAGATTTTCTGTTGTTCAAAACGTAAGTGGATATTATACTGATTTCTCAATAATTCCCCAAACTGCGTTCTTCTGAGCCAGCTTCTGCCTGACAATTGCAGGAATTATGAGATATTTTTTATTCCTTGTATATTCTTTTGTTTTAAGCTTTTCTTCAGCCGAAATGCACGCTGTGTAACACAATGTGACATCAAAATGTTGTCAAGGTCACTTGAATAGATGTTAACAATAATGCAGGAAAAAGAATGCTGATTAAATAGCAGTCCCAAGTAGAGATCATGTAAAATGTCATGGTTGTAACCTCGGCAAAGAACAGAGGACAGTTCTGACATGGGACGAAATATGCTCTTATGGGGAGCACCACAAACTCATACATCTGTGCCAGTACATAGCTCATACATTTCCCTACTGTTTGCAGGAGCAGGCAAAAACAAGTGCTCTATCACCAGATGTCAGGGAAACCCTGCTTAAATCTCTGCACTTTTATGATACAAATATAAAGAAAAAAGTGCTGCAATGATTTAACTCAGTCTTGTCTAGTCCAATAGCAAACTGTGCTGTGCATAGGCTTCAGTGTAAAGGAATAGGGCCACATATACACATTTTCAATATATCCATGATTTTCAAAAGATTGGGTAAATCTTCCGTAGAATTTTAACCCCTTAAGCCGAATGCCTGAAAAGTAGTGCATGACCAGAACATTTTTTTAGTTTTTGCCTCCTTGCGTTTCAACAGTTGTAACTTTTTTATTTTTTCAATGATGCAGTTGTATGAGGCCTCGTTTTATTCGAGACAACATGTACTTTATGGGGGAATAGTTTAAGTTCACTTATAAATAATTGCAGTATTTTTTTTATTTCTTAAAATAATTTTTTTTATTTTTATTTTATATTTTACACCATTCACATTTCACACTTAATAACTTGTTAGATTAATTCTACAGGCTATTATGGTCGTGTGGATACCAAATATGTGTAGATTTTTTCGTGCGTGTAATTTATGCACAATTATTTTTTATTAAATATTTTTTTATTATTTTTTTACACTTTTTATGTTTTTTTTTACTTTTTTTTTTTTTACTTCCATGAAGGGAGAACTGTTTAACATTTTTTAAAAAAATTTTTTTACACTTAGTAATGTATTAGTCTATCATTTTAAGGGTAGGTTAAGTTTAATTTTGAGAGATAGAATATCAAGAATAAAATTCAGAAAATCACATTGTATAAATTCATATATGCTAATACATTCTAATCTGTGTCAGTCTGACACAGGCAGTGATTAGGACAGCACACAGAGCGTCCTGGTCACTGGCTTCTTACACAGAAAGCTCTAGGGCCACTCTCGGTCCCCAGGGCTGACTGTGCAGTTGTTCCCCGGGCTCTGTCGGGTCACCGGGTGTTCCGATCACCCGACAGAGCAGGGGAACCTTTTGATTGCGCGGTGCTAACGCACTGCCGCAATCAAAGGGTTAAAGCATCGGGTTGCGGAGGTTTCCGCCGCTACCCGGTGCTCGCAGGACATGCTCTGGGATCAGGGCTGTGTAGTGCAATTGGCGCGGCGCGCAGCCGATTCATGCGCGACGTCTTAAAGACGTCGATGCAGACGAACGTCGCGCCACCGACGTTAAATGTGCAGTCGTAAGGTTAAAAGCGTTCATACATTACAAGGCAACTGCTCACGAAAGAACATCCAGACGAAATGAAGTTCATGTATAGTGCACAGCTGCAGACTAATTGTGCTGTCAGCATTGGCCGAGTGCTCTACTGAAATGGCAGGGAAAGTTTAGTTCTATCCCTGCCTTCTCGATCCTTACATAAAGGTTAGAGGTTAGTGAGCGCTGTACTGTATACATAGATGTGTAGGAGGCCGCCCAGTACTGGAGGTCACATGACTTTACAGGAAGTACAAAATGTAAAATAAAATAAAAATGAAAAAGAAAACACACAAGAAATAAAATGTAGTTAGAAAAAAAACTCTAACAGCCCAAACCGCAACTTTTAACCATGCACACGACGACCCTAAATGTTTATATAACATATATATTTAAACATTTGTGATGGAAAAGTGAGACAATTACAAAACCTTTTTTAGTGCCATTTTCACTGTTCAAAAATTAAATAAGTACAAAAAGTAAAACAACAAATAAATAAATATACATACAGTGAAGGAAATAGTTATTTGATCCCTTGCTGATTGTGTAAGTTTGGCCATTGACAAAGACATGAACAGTCTATCATTTTAAGGGTAGGTTAAGTTTAATTTTGAGAGATAGAATATCAAGAATAAAATTCAGAAAATCACATTGTATAAATTATATAAATTGATTTGCATTTTGAAGTGAGAAATAAGTATGTGATCTCTCTGGCAAACAAGACTTAATACTTGGTGGCAAAACCCGTGTTGGCAAGCACAGCAGTCAGAAGTATTTTGTAGTTGATGATGACGATTGTGCACATGTGAGGAGGAATTTTGGTCCACTCCTCTTTGCAGATCATCTCTAAATCATTAAGATTTTGAGGATGTCGCTTGGCAACTCAGAGCTTCAACTTCCTCCATAAGTTTTCGATGGGATTAAGGTCTGGAAACTGGCTGGGCCACTCCATGACCTTAATGTGCTTCTTTTTGAGTCACTCCTTTGTTGCCTTGTTTTGGGTCACTGTCTTGCTGGAAGACCCAGCCACAACCCATTTTTAATGTCCTGGCAGAGGGAAGGAGGTTGTCACTCAGGATTTTAAAGTACATGGCTCCATCCATTCTCCCATTGAAACGGTGAAGTAGTCCTGTGCCCTTAGCAGAGGAACACCCCCTAAACATAATGTTTCCACGTCCATGCTTGAAAGTGGGGACGGTGTTCTTTGGATCATAGGCAGCATTTCTCTTCCTCAAAACACAGCGAGGTGAGTTAATGCCAAAGAGCTCAAATTATTTCTCATCTGACCACAGCACCTTCTCCCAATCACAGGTAACGAGTTGATTAGGAGCATCTAACTGGTCTGTAGGAGTCAGAACTCTTAATGGTTGGGAGGGAATCAAATACTTATTTCTCTAAGTAAAATGCAAACAAATTTATATAATTTATACAATGTGGTTTTCTGGATATTATTTTGGATATTCTATCTCTCAATGTTAAAATTAACCTATCCTTAAAATTATAGACTGTTCATATCTTTATCAGTGGGCAAACTTACAAAATCAGCAATGGATCAAATAATTATTTCCTTCATTGTAGCCTAACATACTATGGAAAAAGGGTGACAATATTTGCAGCATAATTGAGCTTGAAAAATCCTTCAAACCTGTATCTACTAAGGTAAAGGAAAATGTGTCTTGTTAGGAAAGAGGAGTAAACAGCCCAGTCATGAACTGGTTAAAGAGGATCCATGGAATCTCCTGACGTCTATTTAAGTGAATATTTGTGTTCCCTATGAAATAACAATTCTGGAACATCTTCTCTTATAACTGTGTGTTGTGCTGTTCCTCTATTATTCCCTTTAAGGGCATGTTCACATGGTGTGTTGAGTCCATGTGAACATACGGTTTTAGATCTGTCGGATATACGCTTTAGATCTGTGAACATACGCTTTTAGATCTGTCGGACGCCAAACGGACCCAAACACACAGCTAACAAATAGCAAGGGGATTTACATTGCTTTTAATATGAAACACGCACTGGCGTTCACACGAGTGATCGCCGATACGTGTCTCGCTCCGTCTTTCAGATCCGTCTTTCGGATCCGTTCCAAGAATTGACATGTCATGTCCGAAAGATGCAGCAGGAGCCCTATTTAAAACTATAGTTTGCCATCCTGTTGCATCCAACATGCACCCAAACATGCAGCTGTGTGTTGGATATGTGTTGGATCTGTTTAGGATCCGATTGCCGCTGCATTTTTGGATGCGATTTTTGGATCCAAAACAAATCCAAAATCGGATCCAAAAACACCGTGTGAACAGCCCCTAAAAATTTATTACTAAATAGTCAATTGGGAGTTACCATTCCAATTGTCAAAGGGCTGATTAAGCATATTCATCCCAAGCTGCTTCTCTCTACAGTAAACTTTAGAAAAAGGATGATCCTCTTATGTGAAATCCAGGCCACCTGGGTGAAAAGCAGGAACCCTAACTACTGGACCATATGGGACTGGTTAGACCTAACCTTCATTAAAAGGATTAACAGAAAAAAAAATGGCTTGAGTTATCTTTACATCTGTATTCCATCATCCGCTGTTTGCCTCGTTACCACAGTAGGAAGCATGTTAGTCTCATAATCTGAAGGTCATATGTTCAAGCCTTGAATAGGGCACTTTTCTTGTCAGATTTTGATTTCCATTTGACTCAAAAAAACAGCTCGTTCCCATTCAATACAAAATATTAGTAACCAAAAAAGAAGTATTACTAAACCGAGAAATGGGACAGAGAGATTTTTGACTGTGACACCTTAGAGTTAGAAGGAGGAGATGGAAATGAATATAACACAGCCTTATACAGACTGCTCTACCTCCTGCCTACCTCGCATTTGTTTAATCAGTTCAGGCTGTATGTATGACTGCTTACATCAATGCAAGTGTTCTGGTTACAGCAATTAGACTGTTCTGCTTACAAGGAGCTTGTGCAGCCTGGCGATAACAGCTCTGCAGACATGAGAAGCATGCAGAAGGCTGCAGAGCTGTCATCTCCAGACATCCTTTCCCTTCAACTGCTTCACACAGAATGATGATGTCACAACTCTTCAGTGAAGAGAGACATGCCTCTTGGCAGGAGAGACATGCCTACAGGGAAGAGAGACTCGCCCCTGGATTTGAAGCTGAAACAGAAGCAGAAAGCAAGTAATGATAAAACCCCTTTATATTCCCTCCTGGCCCACACAGATCCAGCACAGACCACTGCTTCAATGATAAGAAGAAAAAAAAGGGAAAAATGAATCCGCTTACATGTTTCAGGCCACATGCTATGACTAAGGACCCTAGTAGCCTAAAACATGTAAGCGGATTTTTGTCTTGCTACCTGTTTTTTATGCTTCTATAATAAACGTTGGAATATTGCTTTATATCACGCTGGATCAATTATTCCCTTTTTTCTTATAATTTGCAAAATTGTGTAATGTTTGTCTTTAGCACATAATAAAATACAAACATCATATATACTGCCATATTTGGTGCATTTTGCACTTTTAATAAATCTCCCCATAGAAATTGATTCAAAAGAATGTATGTTAGATAAGTCTTGGGAATTTTGGGGACATTATCAAACAAAAAGAGGAGACAGCACACTCCTTAAAGAGGTATTTCCATCTTATTTATTAGCTTTAAACATGTAGACAAAGGTAAATAAGAACTGTTACCAAATATATCATTGTTCCAATTTTACCTCATTTTATAGTTAGTGCAGTTCTTATCTTCTGCTTGTTTACACAATCTTCCCCAGGTTACAGATCACGTCTCTCTGCTATAGCAGTGGCTGGTGTAAGGGTTCGGTGGATTTGCTGGACCACCGCAAGCGATGATAGTTAAGCCATGCCAGGGAGCGGAGTCTAAGTAGCCCCCGGTATTCACCAGAGCCCGCCGCAAAGCGGGATGGACTTGCTGCGGCGTGAGGCTACCAGGTCGCTACCCCTGACGTGACTTGCTTGCGATGGCGGCCGAGGTACTGCGTGGTACAGAATCGAAATCCAGAGGCGTAGTCGGGAACAGGCAGAAGGTCAGGGCAGGTGGCAGAGGTACGTGGTCAGAGACGGGCAGACGGTCAGGGCAGGCGGCACACCAACAATCTGGCAGAGACTGCTGGGGGCGTATTCCATATATAGGACCAGCGGCCATCAATAACTAATTAATGGCGCCCTAAGCAGCGGGCACGCGCATGGCGGAGCGTCGTTCACAGGAGCGCGGGCAGGTAAGAGAACTGGCGCCAGGGACTGGGCAGAGGGGACATGGACGCGGGGCACCGCGGCACCTGCGCCAGCCCCCATGACAGTTCCCTCCCCCCCCCCCTTAGGTCTCCATCTCTTTTTACGGAACTTGGAGAGAAGTTCAGGTGACAGGTTGCCCTCAGGTTCCCACGAACGCTCCTCCGGCCCGAACCCCTTCCAGTCAATAAGAAAGAACCGCTTCCCCCTCACTGTCTTCTCCGCCAGCACCTCCTGGATCTCAACGATGTGATCAGAGTCGACCACCGCAGAAGGTGAGACACATCCCCGGGAGACGCGCTTCAGCACCACCGGCTTGAGGAGCGAAACATGGAAGGCGTTCGGGATACGCAGAGTAGGAGGCAAGCGGAGCTTGTAGGACACCGGGTTAAGTTGCCGAAGTACAACAAAAGGGCCCAGATACTTGGGGCCTAACTTATAGCAGGGGACCTTGAAGCGGATGTATTTGGCGGACAACCAAACTCTATCACCTGGCTTAAATAGGGGCGGAGGTCTACGGTACCTGTCGGCCTGGATTTTGGTGCGAGCGGAGGCCCGTAGAAGGGCCTGACGCGTGGTTTGCCAGAGTGCCTTGATGTCACGCACCTGGGCATCCACGGCAGGAACATGACACGAAGTAGCCAGAGGGAGGGGCAGGCGGGGATGTAGCCCAAACACCACAAAAAAGGGAGAGGCCCCAGCGGAGTCAAGAGAATTATAAGAAAATTCTGCCAGGGGAGGAGGTCAGACCAATTACCCGAGGGCGGAAAACAAAATGTCGAGGTAAGTACCTAACACTTGGTTAAAACCCTTTACCTGCCCTTTAGAAAAATGTGGTGGAAAAAATGGGGGCCAGGTGGAGCATAGGGTAGCTGGGGCAGGGAAAAAAGGGGGCCCATTTTGGGAAATCTATCTGCACCACCCAGATGACAGTGTTTCCAGAGGAGGCCGGGAGTTCAAAACAAATTCATAGTATATGGGACCAAGGTCTTTCGGCACCGGGAGAGCTGAAGCAGACCCGCAGGTCTGAGATGGGGGCACTTTATTGTGCCAAAGAGGTAAAGGGCCCAGGAAAAGTCCAACATCACAAAGGAGAGGGGGCCCACCAAAAATACCGAGAGTTTAGCTGCGGGATTTTATGGATTCCAGGGTGCCCAGTTGTTCGAGGGGCTTGTCCCCACTTTAGGATACGGGGGCAGCTGGCGGGACTTTTGTAGGTCTTCCCAGGAGGCATCTGTTGAAGATCCGGGGAAAGCCCCCGTGGGGAGCCGTAGGAGGAATTATTTGCTGCAGAGGCGGCTCTGGCCCACAGGTCGAGGATCTTGAGAGGGCGCCCGCCTGGTTCTTTTGGGCAGGCCGAAAGTAAAAGGAAAAAAGTTAAAGCAGGCGAAGAAGGGACCACCGGGCTTCCCGAGGATTCAAACGCTGAGCGGGGACTGTAGATACAAAGATTTTTGGATGGGTGAAGATTCAATGGGATGGCGACCCCCCCCGTAAGTGACCCCAAATTCTTCTAGGCTAATTTTAGGGCCCAGAAGTTCCCGACACCGATAGTGTAAATTACTTCGGCAGGATGAAGCCTTGGGGGGAAAACCCACAGGTACGCAGTCCCCCTAAAAAGGTGACTTTTGAAGAAGGACAGCGCCGGCACCAACTGAGGGGTGGCCACTTCAGGACAAATGGGACTGTGGGCCCCCGGGGGCGAGACAAAAGGAGCTAAAGGGAAAAACTGCTTTAAGACGCTTAAAGGCCTTCTTGGGCTGGGGAGGCCAGGACTTGGGGTTAACTTTCTTTTGGTGAGGGCACCAGTGGGGCCACCAGTGTGGAGAATTGCGGGATAAACTGCGGTAATGTTAGGAAACCCCCAAAAAGCGCTGGATGGAGGGGAAAACCCCCACGGTGGGGGCCACTGCAGGACCGCTAAAAAGTTGGAAGGGTTCATCTGGAGACCTTGACCGAAACAATTACCCTAAAAGGGCAAGGGGGTCGTTAAAAAACAGGCATTTTCTCCGTTTTGGCCCCAATAGAGTGGTGGGTACGGAGACGTCTGAGCCACCTGGGAGTGGTGGCGGGAGTCTTAGTCGGGAAGAGAAGATTAAGATGTACCCAGATGATATGGGGCAGACGTAGAGGGGTCGGGAAGATCCGTTGACGAATTTTTGGGAAAACCACCCGGAGCGTTGCAGAGGCCGAAGGGCATGACGGAATTCAAATTTGGGCCGTCGGGGTTTATTAAGGGCCGTCTTCATTCGTCCCCCCTTTCCCCGGATAGAATCAGGTTGTAAGCCCGGGTAGATCCAAATTTTGGGAAAAAAAATTTTGCCCCACGTGGCGATCAAACAGTTTCCCGGAAAAAGGCGGGGGGTTATAGATTTTTTTGGTGATTTTATTGGGCCACGTAATCGATACAGGGCCCGGAGAGTTCCTCTTTTTTTTTAAACAAAAAGAATCCGGCCCCCCGCAGGCAGGAAGACTTGGTTTAAGCCCTTACGGAGATTCTCCTAAATGTACCCCGACATCGCCTTGGTTTCCGGGACAGAAAGTGGGTAGACCTGCCTTCGGGGAGGGTAGTACCGGGTTGCGGTCAAAGACAGTCGAATGGCCGGTGCGGAGGAAGATTTTTGGCCCTGTCTTTCGGAAAAGATGTTGGCTAGATCCTGGTATGGAGTGGGCGGGAACCCCGGCAGGGGCTTCGTTTCCCAGGCGCACTGGGAAATCCACAAGAAGTGGTCAAGGGGCCACAATAGAAAAAAGCGCCTAGGACGCTGTGAGCGTTCCTCCCGGGGCAATGAGCCCTTTGACCCGCAATGGGTTGTCCTCATGGAGGTCGTTGAAAAACGGAGCCAGCGAGGTAGCTGGCGTGGCGGGTGACCTCCCCTTGGAGGGGGAGTCTTTATGTTCTGGCAAAGCGTATGTCGATTCGGGGGGCCAAAAGAACAGTTGTCCAGGAGGGGGCGATCCCAACCTGCGACTCATCTTTTAATGGCCCCGAGAGGTTTGCCAGAAAGGTTTCCCCAGCGCCTCATTGTTCCAGTTCGAGGCTAGGTTACGGGAAATGCATGGGGTGTGACCCCCCAGTGGGTCGCCCTGAGGAGATGAAGCAGAGCGGCGGCCCGGGAGGAGGTGCGGGCCCGGTTTTTTTTCCTCGAAGACCGTGCGAACCCCTGGAAAAAAGGCTTACGATTTTGCCTTTATGGATTCCTCGGTCCCATACGGGGTGGCCCAGGCCAGAGCTTCGCCCATGAGGAGGTTTAATTATGAAGGCCCCCTTAGCCCGCTCATTAGGAAATTTTATGCCCCCAAATCTCGATATGGATGGAGCTTGACTGATAAGCCTCTGCCTTCTTTTGGGGTCCCAATAGCGAGAGGGGAGCGGGGAGGTGCAGAGAAGGCCCGGGCAGGACAGGTTTTCGTCATGGTGGAGGAGCAACTGGTGCGGAGTGGCGGGGGCAGCCGCAGGCGGGGTAGACGACGAAGGTTCTCCCTTTAGGCCGCAAACTGGTGATACGCTGGCTCTGCGAGCGAGGGCCCTCAAAAAGTCCCGGAGGTTTCGGGAAAGGGTACCCTGGCGGAAACCATGGCCAGATTGTATGTAAGGGTTCGGGGGGATTCGTGGATCACCCCAAGCGATGATAGTAAGCACGCCCGGGGGCGGAGTTAAGTAGCCCCCGGGATTCACCAGAGCCCGCCCCAAAGGGGAGGACTTGTGTTGGTGAGGACCCGGTGCACACCTGACGTGATTGCTTGCGATGGCGGCCGGGGTATGGGTGGTAAAAAATCGTAATCCCGAGGTGTATCAGGAACAGGAGAAGCAGGGGGGGGGGGGCAGGGTACGTTTGGGCGAGACGGGCAAACGGTCAGGGGGAGGCGGGGGAAACAGGCAAGGGCAGGAAAACGTAGCGGAACGGGCTGGTACCAGTCTCAAAACGGACTCCAAACTCTTAAAAAAAAGGTACGAACCCCCCAACAAATTTGGGAGGATGCTGGGGGGTATTCCAAAATATCGGAGCGCGGCCCTCAAATAACTAAATAATGGCGTGCTGGCCCCCTTTTTTAATCCCGACCCGCAGTCGCGCGCATCCCTAAGCACGGGGGGACGGCCCCGGGGGCCGGGACAGGCAGGAGGGTTTCAAGGAGTGCGGGCAGGTAAGGAACTGGTGCCGGGGCTGGGCAGTGGGGGCATGGAGCGGGGAGCCGCAGCACCCAGCGGACCCCCCGGGGAGGAGGGCGCCGGGGGAAACCCGGACCCGCGCAGCCCCCATGACAGCTGGGATGGTGTCGCTCCCTGCTGTGTCATATCAGCAAGACAAAGATAAACTCACTTAGCAGCTAAGGATGTGTCTTGGCAACAAGTACGTTTTTCTCTTTCACTAGAAGCCCTTTATCACTAATGTTCCTCTAACAAGCACAGCCAGGAATATGAGCTAGCAAAGCTGACATCTCAATCACTGCTTTAGACCCACCCACAGCTGGCACATGAAATGAGAGCCTGAAGACACTGTGAAGAGTAAAAAAAGCAAGACAGAATAGCACTTTTAAATAAAATTTGTGGTGGGAACAGACCTCTAGGCCAAACAATAATACATAGCCCCTAACAGGTTTGAACCAAGCATTTAAACTTAAGAGTACGGCACACAGTCATATTGCCAGAGAGTTCCCACAGACCTAGGGGACACTACTGAAAATTAGAGTTAAAACAACACCCTAATAAGCCTAACCTGCCCAATAACAACTTTTTGCATGTTTTTTTACCTATCAATTCCAAAGTGGACAGCTTAGAGGGAATAGCAGTTTCCATATAGTGTAGGTCATAAAGTCCATTACTGGTTTAGTATATTTAGGAAACATTAAAGAACTCTAGCACTTCATATATGAAAATCTGACTCATCCGCGAGTAAAGAAAACTGGATGCAGAGGCTCTGTCACCTTATATATCCTATTGCTTGCTTACGTGAAGTTGGCACTGAATCACTGGTCACTGTGTAGAATGTACTATATAACATTGAACTCACTTTGCAAATAGGTCAGTCTTCTGTGTAGTGGGTGGGAGGAGAAGAGACAGAAATTAATACCTGAAAATCATTTTAAACGTTATCATGAAGTACATTAAAACTCTACACTGCAAGTTTCCCTGAGGAATACAAACCCTGATTTGGACTGGCAATAATTCAACTAGCTTCATGTTTAATAAAAAGGACTTCATGGACCGATATGACAAATTGCTAGTGTATCATGGGGAGAGCTTGTTTGCATCTCAATGTAAAACGGTGTCACATTTTATTCTAACATAGACTGACATATTAGCCCTAGGATGGTAATTTGCTTTTTTTTCATCTTCCCTCTTTATTTTCTCTTTTGACTAAGGTCACAGAGGACCACCTTTAAGAAAAGAAATGCTTATTATTATAATAATATCATTATATATTTCAAAACACATATAATATTTATACATGTACAAGAAAAAGGAAGTACACCATCTTGAATTCCATGATTTTACATATCAGAACATTATAAAAAAAAGCATCTGGTTCTTAGAAGGTCTTAAAATTAGGTACAGTTGAAACCAGAAGTTACATACACTAAATAAAAAGACACATATGCATGTTTTTCTCACTATCTGACATGAAATCAGAATAAACCTTACCTGTTTTAGGCCAATTAGGATTACCAAAATTATTTATATTTGCCAAATGCCAGAATATTCAGAGAGAAAAATTTTAAGGCACTTTTATTACTTTCTGCAAAGTCCAAAGTTTACATACACTAGGATTACTATATCTTTAAACAATTTGGGACCACCCATATGATGTCGTGTCTTTGGAAGCTTCTGGTTTATTGGCAACATCTGAGTTAGAGACACATCTGTGAATGTAAATTTAATGCACACCAGAAGCACAATGCTTTTGTATGTAATATCATGGGACAGTCTAAAGTAATCAGCCAAGATATCAGGATGAGAACTGTGGTTTATCCTTGAGTGCAATTTCCAGATACCTGAAGTTGCTTCATTCATCTGCAGAAACAATTATACGTGAGTACAAACAGGATGGAAATGTCCAGCCATCACACCGCTCAGGAAGGAGATGGGTTCTGTGTCTCAGAGATGAACATGTTTTGCCCCGACATGTGCATATCAAGAACAAAAGCAAAAGACCTTGTAAAGATGCTGGTGGAAGCTGGTAAGCTTGTGTTATTATCCACAGTGAAACGAATACTGTATCAACATGGGCTGAAAGGCCACCCTGCATGGCAGAAGCCCTTACTCCAAAAGAAACATATAAAAGCCAGATTATTGTTTGCAAATACACACAGGAACAAAGACCTACATTTTTGGAGGCATGTCCTGTGGTCTGACAAAACCAAAGTTCAACTGTTTGGCCATAATGACCATCGTTATGTTTGGAGTAAAAAGGGAGAAGCTTGGAAGCCTAAGAACACCATCCCAACTGTGAAACATGGGCGTGGCAGCATCATGTTGCGGGGTTCTTTTGCTGCAGGAGGGACTGGTGCACTTCACAAAACAGATTACATCATCAGGAAAGAAGATTATGTTTCAATACTGAAGCAACATCTCAAGACATCAGCCAGGAAGCTAAAGCTTGGGTGAAAATGGGTCTTCCAAATGACAATGACTCGAAGCATACTGCCAAACTGGTTACAAAGTGGGTTAAGGATAACCAAGACAATGTTTTGGAGTGACCATCACAAAGTAATGATCTCAATCCTATTGAAAATGTATGGGCAAAGCTGAAAAGGTAGGTGCGAGCAAGACGACCTAAAAACATGACTCACTTACACCAGTTCTGTCAGGAGGAATGGGCCAAAATCCATACCAACTATTGTGAGAAGCTTGTGGAAGGATATCCAAAATGTTTGGCCCAGGTCATACAGTTTAAGAGTAATGCTACCAAATGCTTATAAAATGTATGTAAACTTTTGTCTTTGCAGAAAGTAATACAAATGCCTTTAAAATTGTCTCCCATTATTCTGACATTTGGCAAATAAAATAATTTTGGTAATCCTAATCTTAGTCCAATCCAATCCCTGCTGTTCAACCATTTAGAAGCCATAATGATGCTGTGTACCATTTCTCTCACCTCCTCGATCACAAAACCAACATAAAAAATAACATCTGGACTTTAAAGGGAATATGTTATCAGAACATTGCTTATTGTTTAAATAGTTCATTCTGGCCACTAAACTTAATAAGTTTGATGGTTCCTGTTCTGTAGAGGTAATTTCTCAGGAGTTTTCTCATTATCATCACAAGTCAATGAAATGACACACCAATATGTAGATAACACAGGATCCAGCATTCATAATAGGTGATGTTACAGCTTTTCTTCTACTCCTCCCTACATAATAACTTTTCCCATGTTACAGAGCATGCTAGCAAAACTCTCCCATAGAAGTCAATGAGAAGTCAGTTCCTGTTCAAAGGTTCCTATGGTCCATATAGCTGCTGTAAAGCATCACTCTGAGTCCTATTAAGGGTAACTCAGGCGAGATGGCTGCCCCTATGAAAACAAAGTTTTAAACTCTAAAATCACAAAAGGAAAATAGTTAAAAAGAAAAAAATATGTATCATTATTTGGTTTTAATTGTTAAAAAATTAGTGGGGATATACTTCCTTTAAGCAGCTTACTTTTAATTGTAACCCTAGGCTTATCCTATTTACTTCTTTCAAAACAAGGCAAGCAATGGGATTTTGCAGTAAGCAGGTCATCCCAGAGAGCCATTGTATAGTTATTTCTTGGTTCCCAGCGAAATGCCATAAATGTTTGATAAGATAAAACCCCATGTGGGTTTCCTGCAGTTTTACATCAGCTGTTTCATAACAAGAAGCGCAGTCAAGTAGTATTGTTTAACTCAAAAACAGGAAACATTTCTGCGTCCATCCCAGGAGATCAGGTGTCCAAAGCAGTTTGTTTTTTTCAGGGCAGTTTTTGAAGCCACACCCATTTGGTCCTGCCTCCAAAGGCTTTCAAAGTGTGTTCACTAAGACTTAGATGGGGAGAGTAAAAGATTAAAGGGGTTGTCTCACTACAGGGATTGCTTTTTATGTTAAAGATCTTGCAAAAACAAGTCACTTTGCAATATGTGTCCACTAACAGTGTCCTACCTATTCTGAGATATCTCCTCTTGCATGGGCTGCATCAGCTCCTCAGGTCGCTGTAGCTACAGACCTCATGATAGGCTGCCAGCACTGGTTGCTATAGCTACAGATCTGGCTTCTACTGCAGGCCAGTAGTAGCCAGTAAACATGCCACTGAATTCAAAATGAAACCAAGAAAACAGATGAATCAATGTAGTGAGACAACCCTTTTAAGCACAGCAAAGGGAAATAGCCTTCAAACTGAAAATTCTGCTGCTCGACTGTAGAAAATAAAGACTACAAACAGTACAGAAAAAGCACCACACATAAACACATCACAGCAAGAGATAGCTGAACACTCAGATGAACTATGTGAAATGTTTTTATTTTTGGCTCACCAGACAACCACTTCAAGGTGATAATTCAGCACAGTGGAGAACCTGGAGAGTAGTCTGGTCAAAAAAGGTCAAGTTCAAGTTGAGGTTCAAGATCACTAGCAACACCAGCCAAATCAGGAGAATAACCATCAGCTTTCACAGAGGCCAAATTGGGGTTTAAATAGGCCATTTTTAATTATGATTGGTGTGTGTGCCGCCTAGTATCCCTACCCACCCTGCAGCGATACTTATTTTGGTGGTGGCCATGAGGGAAAAGGCACATCACTAAATCCCAGTGAGGTAAGTTGATGACAGTGATACAATTAAACTATATGGTATATAGGACATACTGGAACCCAACCCACTTTCTAGCTGCTGTAAAATAATCTAATTTTCTCGACTCTATTTCAAAGTAAAAAAATATGCTTTCTCCCCATTTGTCTTCATTTTGTCACATTAATTTTTCATCTTGCTAACTCTGCCTGGCTGTAAGACCATACAGAGGCACACACAGACATTAATGCTTCTTTCAATTAAACAGTAGCTCCCAATGAATTAAAACCACCCTTTGGAAAACATCAAATGAAGTTGTTCAGGGCTTTTTCTCTCTTTAATCTATGATGGATTTTTCACTCTATGAAGAACTAAAGAACCATAAAAATTGTCTAATGTTTAAGCTAAATTACTATATAGTTAATGTGTCTTCTGATTAGGTACATGGACGAGATTACAGGGTTGTAAATGAGAGCTTTCTTACTTAACGCAGCCTTTTAGTTATGGATAAGCGAGTAAGTGACAGAGTATCACAGAATGTACTGTATCTATTTCATCACTCTAGATAGTTATATTGAGTGTGACCCCATAATGGGCAAAGAGACAATTTACTGTGCTCGGCATCTAATGCTTGCTTCTCAATATGAATTTCAATAATTCTTGCAAAGCCAGTAGGAAGATGGAAAAAAAAACTTGCAAGCAAATCCACACATCTTCAGCAGTTCATTGTATATATGGTTATCAATGTGTCTTTTATAAGGTTATTTGGTATGTGTTTTGAAAAATGTGTAAATGGATGTCATCATATGCCCTATTTTTTCTCTTTTTATAGGTCACATACTTATGGGGATTTGAAATTCCCTACTGAGGCCAGCTTGTAGCTGGCTATAAACTGACCTCGGAGAATAGGGAAATCGACGAACTCGCCCTGCTCTACCCCATTCAATACTAAAGACTTTGTTCCCCATATCAGTCTCTAACTGGCACAACTTCTTGAAGACATAGGGCGACATGTATGAAGGGGCTTTACGCCTGTTTTCTGGCTTACACTGCACCTCCCAGCCCGAATCCCGCTGTCGGACGCAGCGTTCGGCACTTTCGGCTGCGGCCCGCATGAAGGGGCGGGAAAGGGGCGGGCAGTGGGCGCGGTGGGGGCGGTGTAGGCGTTCCGGGGGGGACGCGGCGGCTCGTATAGTCCGAGGGCATGTACCATCGCGGCTCCCCAAATCGCGGCGCTCGCCAGCTCCGACAAGAGACCTGTTTTTTTTGGGTCTAAATCCTCCGGCCGAGGCGAAGTGAAGAAAGGATCGGAACATGCGAGGAAGCGGATCGAAGATCGCGACAGAAGTCTCGGCGCTCCACTTCGTGCAGCAGGAGTGTCATTCCGAAAAAATCACCTTTATAAAGGCGGAAAACATTGGCAGAAAAAGAGTTTGAATGTACAAAATACACATAATAAAAAAAAAAAACTTTTTCCCCAAAACTTAGAACGGCACAATTTTCAAGAAAAATGATATTGGAAATTGCCGGGAAATACAGTAATTCAAATTCTGAAACCTATTCTCATTGGGTCGGCAATAAACCAGCCAATCAGAATAGGAGCGACAAAGTCCCATTCTATCCTATGGGGAGTTTGGCCCCAATCAGAATCCACGGCGGGATAATTCAAAATACAGTAAAAAGACAGAAAAGAGCTGATTGGCTGAGCTAGCGGGAGCTTGGCTACCCCAGCCAATCAGAGCGCGAGCTACTTCTCCCATTATAGTCTATGAAGAGATGGGCGCACTGAAATCTCTGCGCTCAGCGCCGTGCGGCATGAAGTATTAATAAAAAAAATTTTTTTTATTAAGTGTAAAAACATGATCAGATAAAGAGCAGAACAATGGTATAAAAATAAAGCAGTTAAAAACCCGAACAATGCGTTTTACGCCGAGACCGGCGCTACATAGGGAATTGCCATAGAGAGAATTGCCGGGAAATACAGTAATTCAAATTGTTTAAGCTATTTTCATTGGTCAGCATTAAACCAGCCAAATCAGAATAGGAGCGACAATTTTCCCATTCTATCTATGGAGGAGAATTGACCAATCAGAATAGGAGCGACAAACCCCCATTCTAGCCTATGGAGAAAAATGGACCAATCATATTCAAAGGCGGGACAGTTCAAAAATACAGTAAAAAGGCAGAACAGAGGCTGATTGGTTGAAGCAGCGGGGGCTCGTCCAGCTTAGCCAATCAGAGCGCGAGTTTACTTTCTCATAGAGTTCTTTTGGGGAAAAGAAATTCTGAGCGCGCTCTGTGATTGGCTAATTTCAAAGAGCCCCCGTAATTTGGACCAATGGGAGAGCGAGCGACGCTCCTATGGGTTTTGAAATTGAAATCTGAAATAAAAACTGTATAGGGCCGAAATCACATTATAACACTACACAAGTTGTTATAAAAGGAATCCTAATATTGGCTAACGAAAAAAATATTAATTCCTAAAATCATGTTTTTTTCTTTATTTCGATGCAATACTATTGATTCTTGGCTACGAAAATAAAGAATAAATGATTTTAGGAAATTTTATATTTTTTTCGTTAGCCAAATATTAGGATTCCTTTTATTACACATCGTGACAACTTGTGTAGTGTTATAATGTGATTTCGGCCATATACAGTTTGATTTCAGATTGCATTACAAAACCCATAGGAGCGTTGCTCGCTCTCCCATTGGTCCAAATTACGGGGGTTTTTTAAAATTAGCCAATCACAGAGTGCGCTCGGGAATTTCTTTTCCCCATAGAACTCTATGAGAAAGCAGCTCGCGCACTGATTGGCTAAGCTGGACGAGCCCCGCTGCTTCAACCAATCAGCTCGTTTCTGCCTTTTTACTGTATTTTAAAACTGTCCCGCCTTTGAATTGATTGGTCCATTTTTCTCCATAGGCTAGAATGGGGCTTTGTCGTTTCCTATTCTGATTGGTCAATTCTCCTCCATAGGATAGAATGGGACTTTTGTCGCTCCTATTCTGATTGGCTGGGTTTTTGCTGACCAATGAGAATAGCTTAAACAATTTGAATTACTGTATTTCCCGGGCAATTCTCTCTATGGCAATTCCCTATGTAGCGCCGGTCTCGGCGACAAACGCGTTGTTCGGGTTTTTAACTGCTTTATTTTTATACAATTGTTCTGCTCTTTATCTGATAATGTTTTACACTTTATAAAAAGATTTTTATAATTAATACTTCATGCCGCGCGGCGCTGTGCGCCGAGATTTCAGTGCGCTCATCTCTCCATAGACTATAATGGGAGAAGTAGCTCGCGCTCTGATTGGCTGCTTTATGGCGACCAATGCGAAGCGCTTTGGCAATGTGAAGGACTGTATTGGCCACCACTTTCAAATATGCCTCCAATAGTGACACCGGTGCAAATGGCTCCAACAACCAGAGCTTCCTTGTTGGGACCATGAGCTAGATTTGGCACTTTACTGTGGCCAACACTCATGGAGAAGCTAAATACTCCAGATGATATTTCTTCGCTAAGTCACTCCTGTTTTTTGGTGATTTCAGAACATGCATATCTTGACCAGAGCCGCGGTTGTGGCTGTCCTCCTGGATGAACCTGGCAGCCACCCACCCAGGCGCCGGCGACGGGCCAGAACGAGTCTGCCAAGAAACAGACGGGATGGAGGACACCCACACCCGCTCTAATCGTGAGGGAATACAGGTGCGGAGTCAACTCACGCAGGAGTTTTTTGAAGGTCATCTCCCAACAGTGCTGGTATATAACTGGCTTGTCTCTGAAATGAAGGAATCACTAGGTGGCCCCATGGATTTGGCACACACAGCTGTGAGCAGTCCCTGATGGGGCATGAGATGGACATTTCTGGACTGGCAACCTTTCCTGTTTTGGCCCATCAACTCGGAATGGGCTTGTGGAATCAATCTGATATGGCTGCAGTGGACTCAACCAATGACCAGAGGGAATCTGGCTTGCTGGCAAAAGGCAGATTCCTCTGGCTGTTGTTCAGCTTGGTCTAAGGGAAAAAGTTTGGACTGGCGACGCAAGGGCACGTTGTTATTGGTAAGGTGCTAGTGGACTTTCTGTGGATTGGGTCACAACAACATGGTGTGCCACACAACACTGGAAGGACCCCCATGCCAGGGACTACCGGACAATTTGGTCATTGGTGGGATACCTTGGGATGGTTGGCTTTGGTGGGGGGAATGTTGTGGCTTGTCACCCTGCTTTGGAATGCTGGGATGGTTCTTGCCGTATCCAAAGCTGATAGTTGCAGTCCCAAACACTGCCTTAAGGTTTGTGGGTGTCAGTGTTACGTGCGGCAATGAAGTATGGGCTCAAGCACACTAGTGGCCCCAACTCCCTGTGCTCTCAAATTCTGCTAGTGTGCTTTCTTGTTTCCAAATCCAAACCAAGGCTGCTTTGGGAGTGGTCAAGCACTTGTGTTATTTGGTTGCCCATGCCTATGTTGTCACCCATATGTGTGCACGAATATTAATCAGTAAAACCCTTATTTGTGTTGGATAATTACATTACATGTACGAGTTGGGCAGCTAGGTGTATTTGCCCAAATGCGTATGGAACAAGGGCAACAGGTCGCTGAACACATGACACATTAGTAAACCTTGGGTGTTGGTTGTCCAAATGTTGGTTGGCCTCTCGTCTACATTGGGCTAACCCACTCAAGTGTGCTCTCTTTCCCAGTTGGTGAACAACCTAATCCCAAAATGACACAGTTTGCAAGGTGAACTCTACACAACCAAGCATGCTTTCGGGCAACCACTAAAAACACAAGGAGGGCCATTGTCACCGACATGGGTCTGACATGAATCGGGTGATGGCTGCCAATTGTCAGCACACAACATATTTGGGATGACCAAAAAAGGTGACGTTACGTTTCAAATGTCCTATCTTGGCCACATGAGGGAAGGGTGTCACACTTTGGCAGTAGCCAAACGTATTCGACTAATGTTCTGGGACCTCATACAAAATCACAGCCGTGAACAGCCCAACCATCTTGGGATGTGTGTGGAATATTAACAGTGAGGCATTGCTCAAAAGACTAGAACACCATTGAACACTCACCCCTCCAAAGTCGGGGCCACATGTCCTCAAATGTGCATGCTCCCAAGGCCTTTGGTGACAATAGCAAACAATCACGACACCACTTGCATTTCAGTGTGTGTTTTGGACAACAGAGAGTGGGGCTGGGATTGGTAGCTAAGGGCCACTAAGGGATTAATGTATGGAGTCCGGTTTCACACATGTCACCCTTAGAGGCTTGAAACAGTTTGCAACCTTTTGAGTCTCTCCAGACAACCAAACATACCTGCCAAGCATGGGCTGGGCACTAATTGGACTCCGGGATGGACCAACATTACGGGGAATCTAGTGAAAGGTACAGTCAGCTGTTAAGAACAGTAAACGACACACAGTGAAAAGGTAACAGGTTTTATTGCACAATTACATTGGAACATCCAAACACAACTTCACAAAAATACATAAACTAGACAGTCATTCCCAAGTGTGGGATGGCCAAAATATGGTTGGAGTGTAACCAACTATGTATGTGGCCCCAAAGATTAAGGGTAGTCCACTTGCATGTTTAAGGAAAGCAGGCTTGGAAGCCTTGAAGTGTACCAGCTTGGACGAGCCAACACAGTCAGCGAGCCCCATGGGCCCCACCGAAGAACCCCCAACCCACTTTTCCAGACACCCATCCAGTCAACTATGGGTGAGTGTGGCCATTTGGAGTCACTTTAAATTTGAGGTGCTTGGCACACAGTTGAGGCACAAACTGTGTGTGCCCATCTACCACGACAAGGTGACCTCATATCAGATGGGACCCTACACTATCCAAAACAAAAAAACCACCTGAGCCACTTGAAAAAAAAAAACATGCACCAACAAAGCTTCTGCTGGCACATGTTAGCCATTGGTGCCTCATGGCTTGCGACGACGGCTTGGTGGTTGGGCCGGCACGCTCTTGGCCCTTCTTTTACCTCCTTTTGGCAACGTGTGGCCCATGGGTGGAGGAATCTCTGCTACAGCCCCAGGTGACAGGCTCATCGCCTTCTCTACATCCACTGCCATGGGGGCTGATGAAGAAGTCGATGGAAGTGGCGAAGAGGGTGCCTGTTGGACGAGCGGCACCGGCTCCATCTCCATACTTAAATCCTCCCACTGCGTAGCTACTGTGGATGTTTGAACCCGGGATGTAGTGGCGGCTACAAGCCCCGATCCAGAGGCATCCACAGCAACTGGCTGCGGGCTTGGATTTAAGTAATGGGATACGTTACCCATCTCCATAGCCATTCGCTCCTGTGCACGGACCATGCTAGTCATGAGTTCCAATGCTTGTTTCCACCTCTCATCCGTGCTGTCTTTATTCTGAGCCATCAAAGTCACTATACGCTGCAGAAGGTCTACAGTAGAATTGGGAAGCTGGGCTGGTGGTGGGCGGCTCAGGTGGGCAGCTTCCCCAGCACTGGACTCTTCACCAGGCTGCTCCGCAGATGCTGATGAAGGCGCAGGCACTGGCTCTGCAATCATTGGTTTTCACACCACCCAGAAAGAAAGGAGAGAAAAGATATTATCAACAAACATTGAGGGATGTGACATAGCAGACAATTAGGCACACACAGGATTAGTTTAGCACTAAGGTCATCAAGGAGCAAAGTATGTGAGTGGACCAATGTCCTATACAAGAAGTACACACATGGCAGGAGGACAAAACCGAGACGTTTGCTATTTCCAAATAAGCGCGCCTCTTTTAACTTAGCCAATCACAAACCATTTGTTTTCTCCATAGAACTCTATGAGAAAGTAGCTCGCGCTGTGATTGGCTGAGCTTGGCGAGCCCCCGCTATCTCAGCCAATCAGCCTTCTTTGCAGCCTTTTCACTGTATTTTGAACTGTCCCGCCGTGGATTCTGATTGGTCCAAACTCCTCCATAGGATAGAATGGGGCTTTGTCGCTCCTATTCTGATTGGACTATACTTCACCAAAGGCTAGAATGGGACTTTGTCGCTCCAATTCTGATTGGCCCCCGGTTTATGCCGACCAATGAGAATAGGTTTTAGGATTTGAATTTTCTGTATTTCCCGGCAATTTCCAATACATATTTCTTGATATTGTGCCGTTCTCGAGTTTGGGAAAGTGATTTTATTTTTTAAGAAGTGTATTTTGTACATTCAGCTCCTTTTGACACTGTTTTCCGCCTTTATAAAGGCGATTTTTTCGGGAATCACACTCCTGCTGCACGGAGCGGAGCGCCGAGACTTCTGTGCGATCTTCGATCCCCTTCCTCGCATGTTCCGATCCTGCTTCACTTCGCCTCGGACGGGGATTTAGACCCAAAAATTGTAGAACGCCTTTATAAAGGCGATTTTTGCTTCATACTCCGCACCGACATCTGGAATGATTTCTCGCCGATCCAGCCTGTCTCGCATCGGAACAGATTCTCGGTGCAGTCCCGCACGGCGCCTAAGTCCCGCACTGCACCCCTCACACTGGCGAGGCGCGGCGGACTTTTACCCACATGTATGAGTGCACTTCCTCGGACGGCGAAGCATGGGCGCAGCGCCGCACAGCGCCCGTGTCCCCGCACTTTGCCTCATACGCTGGCGAGACGTGGCGGACTTTACATGATATGTATGAGCGCCGCCCGGCCGCGACATAAATCAGGCGCAGATTCCGCCGGAAAACTGGCGGAAAACGGCGCCTCGACCCGGCGGGATTCATACATGTGGCCCATAATCTCTTAATCCCTGCAATCTTACATCAAGCAAAACCTTTTAATGGGGAACCTCAACTATTCTTTGCATAAAAGTGTGAATATCCAATAAATATTCCCGACTTTGGATTTGCCCCAGCAATATTTTTATTGTTATGAAGCATAACTCTAAGGCCACTTTCAAACCATAGTATTTTGGCCAAAATTTTATATCAATATTTATAAACCAAAACTAATGTAGAAGTGGGTCCAAACATGAAAAAGATCCAAATATTACCATCATAATAATTTTTCTCTATGAAGTTTCCACTCCAAGTTTTGTCTTACAAATACAAAATAAAATACTACCTTGTGAAAGTAGCTTCATAGTAGGGTCTCATGGTGCAGAATCCAGGTAGGTGCTTCCACAATGCTGTTAAAAAAAAAGCACAGTTCTACTATTCAGCATGGATTCCTACAAATATAGGCATAGTTTTGCAAACCACTTAAAAAATCTATAGCCCAAGATTTTTCCAGTTAAACAGCTTGCAAAATAATGTGTGTCTATTCACAATCAATAAATAACCATGACAACACAGTCCTTCCCAGCTTCTGCACCATGAGATCATACTCTTAGGCTGCATATATACTAAAACTGAAGAGCAACTTGTTTGGAGTAACATCTGCTGTCAAAAAATACAAAAAGTTTCTAATCACCCAGAAAAGAATCACATTGCGATATGGCCATTACCACCAACAACAGCCACAATGCAATACTCAACCCTCTCATTTATTCATGCCTCCATAACCTACTTAATTAATGTGTCGTAAATCTAAGAAGTATATCAAGGGGCTTTTTGCAGACTGCTTCAGAAGCCTGATAGCTTTATCAGGTGTTGAGCAGGGGTCTCTATGCTCTACCCGTGAACCTATCCAAAAAGACAACATTGGGTAGTGTCTTCAGATGCATTTTCAGGTTTTGTGTGGAGAATCACTTCACATTTTATTCTAGAACACAAAATCTATGAGTTTGTTCTCATAGTTACATATATACATGCTGTAGTTACAACAGTAAAAAAAAAAAAAAGAAATATGTCCATCATGTTCAGCCAAAGATAGTTAGCTGATGTGGATGAAGGGTGGGGATAGGTAAATTTAAAATTTACTTTCTCTTTATGGATCCGGAATATGGAACCCATAAGGCATCAACCAATTTTCCCTAAAACTAATATTTCACTATTTATACCTAATTGCTGTAAGATTGGATCAATGTTCTAACAAGACTTTTATTAGTCTATATTAGTATTAATATTATTTAGCTGTAAGTAGTTATCTAAGCCTTTCTTGAAGCCCTCACCTGTCCCTGCTGTGACCTACTTCTGAGGAGGCTATTCCACAGATTAAGAGTTCTCATTTTAAAGAAGGCTTGTCACCTCTGGAGATGGTACCTTTTTGTATTCCAGACAGATAGAGGGCCCCCTTTGTCTTTTAATGGTGTTTTACATGAAATCGCTTTTCCCCATACTTTTTGTAGAGGCCATTTGTATTCTTATATTAATGAATCATATCTTCTTGCAAATATTTATTCTCAAGACTAAATAAGTTTAGTTCTTTAACCTTTCCTTATAACTAGGATCCTCAATGCCCCTTTTTAGTTTAGTTGCTCTACTGTAATTTCTCTAACTCCAGTTCATCCTGATGGCCAGAACTAAACTGCATATCCCAAATGATGTTGTACCAGTGCTTTGTAGAATGACATTATTACCTTATATCCCTGCCCTGTGAGTCCCTCTCTCTTTTAACCACTTAGCACACTAGGACGTTTCACAAACAAACAAGCCCTAATATGGCTACATTAACAGAAAAATAAAACAGTTATGGTTCTGGGAAAGTGAGGAGAGAAACAGAAATGAAAAAGCAAAAATGGGTCGGACAATAAGCGGTTAATACAGGCCAATATCCCACTAGCCTTAGAGGCTGCAATAATAAATAAATTGCATTACTCCATGATATCACTTGCCTAATGGAAGTTATACAGCCATGAAGCAATGTCGTTCCTAACCTATATGCTTCCATGGACCTGCTCTGCATGACCTATTGCTCTGATTTTATTTTTTTGTATTTTTATTATGTAACATGTTACTATGAATTTGGGTTTTATCTTCTAAATGATCTCTATACATTTGTCATTGAAATAACCAAAATAGCATTAAAAAAATTAACATAGTAAATGCCTACTTGGAAGGCCAAATTCATCTTCGTGTTACATGCATTCCTTCATTGTTATTGAATAATACATAGCATTGCATACCTGATTTTAAGGTCATACCTATAATAAAGTAGATACCTTTGAGACTGTTTCATGTTAAAATGCACTTTGACATATAGACATATGCCAATGGATATTCCACACTAAGTCAATCAAGATTGACTGTGAAAGGGGGAATGTTGTAAGTAGAGAGGAGCAAAAATTCCAGGCTATTTATTCGTTACAATTTGTTGCCTAAATTTGTGCAACAAAAAAATAATTTCCTTCCATCCCAATGGGGTTATTTTATAGGCAAGCACATAGATTTCTGTAAGACCTATTCAGATGAATAGGACCAGTGCAGAAATTTCTCCAACAAGTCTGTCACCCTTGAGCTCCACACCAATGTAGATGTTGAGCTAATTAACAGGAAGGTACATAACTATTAACATCTTATACGTCACAGATCCATTTTTTCTTTGAACTAGTAGCTAAGACGTAATCACAAAAGTAAAGTGCACCGACTACAATAAATCCGGACTTTTATTGAAATATCATTTAAAAACAAGAAAAAGGTAATTATTTCTAGTATATCCTACATAAAAAAACACACCTAAGTAGTACTGAAAAGGATGACTTTGAACTCCGTCCTTTCCCTAGAAACCTTAATGACACCATAAACCTTCTTTAGCGTAATATTAGGGTTTCAGGGAAGAGGTTGGAGTGCAAGTAATTTTCTTATTTTTAAATTATATTTAAAGTAAGTTTTATTGTAATAGGGTACACTTTACTTCTGCGATCATTCTGATTTTGTTTGTGATCCCAAGAATTCATTATTGTTTTTTTCCAGTCCAATTATTTTAAATTTGGTTTTTGTGACTTCTTTATTAGCTAAGACATGGCAGAAAAAATTAGCACAGAAGATAATGATAAACAAGTACCACTGCAAAATTTTCAGTTTCTCTTATTTTCTCTCTTCAATAGTATATTTGTGAGAACAATGTAGATTATTTTATTATATAAACTACTGACAACATGTCTCCGAAATTCAAAGCAAAAAATTTTGTATTTATTTGCAGTAAATGAGAAATCTTCAAAATAATAAAAAGAAGCAGAGCTGTCAGCCCTCGAATAATGCAAAGAAAACAAGTTCATATTTCTTTAGAAACAATAAGACTAATGTTTTAAGTCAGTTTTCTTTTCAACTCCTTTGACATGGTAAAAGTTATTTTTTCATTCAAATTCCTTTTGGCCTATTTCTAGCACTTATTTTGCCATCCAGCTTTTCCTATTGCAAGAGGACTGTGAAGACCACAGCAGTGTTTTTTTTACTCTCCTTCATTAAATTAGATTTGGTTCAGGTGATCACCTAATCAGAAGCACATTAAGTAGAATGAGGCGGACTTTGGTTGGAATTCAACTGAAACAGGAATGGAATAGCTGTCAGACATGTAGAGATGTTGATTTTTAGAAAACTGTGCAGTGGTCTCTTAATTTTTTCCAGAGCTGTTTATTTGTACTGTCAAGATCCCAAGGCGAGAAAATCATTACCACCTACTCTCCTACAACTTTGTAACATGTCTTAATTTTATTTTCCTTTAATTATATTTTTGTCTTCGATATAAAACCAGATAAATTGTAGCCTTTTAATTCCACAGATGGCAGATAACATAAAGATTTTTGTATGGATTGCATGAGTAGCTGCAATGTGTCAGATTAAAAAAGTGAAACAAAATAACATTATTTTTTTCACATTGAGGCACAACACACTTGACAGTGATGATCTCTTTAAATGGAACACAAGTGTCATGGTTAGGGGCTCTGAAAAGGTACAATATCTATATCACAGAGCTCTGCTCCTCTCCCTCTATACATCTGCTCTAGCTGCCAATAACCACTGATAGTTTCCAGTTTTGCGGGCTGGTCCTTCTTAATCACTTCTATGGGAGCTTCCAAAGATAGCCACATGTGTGCACTCGGCTATGTTCAGAAGCTCCCACAGAAGTGAATGAGGAGGACAGCCACAAGCACCAACCTCCTCATTCACATGCATGGCCAACTCGCGGTGAGCACCCAATGAATGGGGTTTTACTAATGGTAAAACCCCTTTAAGTTGTGCCCGGATTCCGGCTTTACACCACATTTATTTTGTGTTATAGACACTTCTGCGCCACCTCAGACAACAGGGGGCGTGACTTTGGTAAAATGGGCATGGCTACTATGAAAATGTTTGTGACTTGACATAATTTTGACGCAGTTAGTGGCATAAGGTAAAGTTAACTTAAAAAAGGTGTAAAGGTGTTAGACTAGACAGTTCTAACATGTGCCAGATTTATGAACACTATAATGTAAAACTGTCTAGTCTAAGTTTATACTGTCTATGAGTTAAGCAGTATTGATTAATCTGCCCCATCATATATATAGGTACCAAGGAAAGACACATGGGGCAACACTTATGAACAGTGCTGCAGCAGGTTTCTGGCATACTTTGAGCCAAAAAGCTGTCGGAGCCCTGTTCTATAGATGTACTTTATGAACAATTGCACTCCACACTTTGGCACAATCGGCGCCGGCCCTGACACTTTTGAATGCACCAAAGATGCGGGAGCGTGTTGCACCACATTCATAGGATTAGACACATTAATGAATTGTTCCAGATTCATTAATGTATTTAATCCTTTGAATGTGGTGCCAAAAATAACTGTCAGAACAGCCAGACCAAATTAAAAGCGGTCTGACTGAGGCCAAAGTGGTCATAGACGAACTAGATTTGCTACTAGGGCAAAAAATGTAAATTATTTCTCAATTTATATGAATAAAATAATAAAAAGTAATTTATGATAATTATCAAACAAGATAGAGAAGAAGTTCCTAAACATCAATCATACTTTTAAATGTCTCTCTTTCTACCACATCACAATGCTCTCCTTGTGTCAATCTTAATTTGTGGTTAGAATGTTGCAAGAGATACGTAGCTATTACATTTGTATTCTGTCACTTCACTTCTCTATAGAGATTAGTGCAATTCATTGAGTTGATTTTCTAATGAAAACATTATGTTAATAATAAAATTTCATAATTTTTTTTATTTTTCGTTTTTACTACATTAAATGAAATTAATTTTAATCAGATGGTGATCAGTGTGGAAATTTAATTTGCTGCTCTCAGCTTTTATTCTGCATACATCAGTAGCCTGCACATCACAGTTCTCTACCATAGTTTATATTTACTGACAGGCTTTTCTTTTATTTCTAGCTTGCTGTGATGTGTTTGTAGTCACTGATATTATAATAATGGGATTTATGGTAGATGCGTATTGGTTTTCTAATTTTATATTTTTTCAATTATTATTCATTTTAGAATACATAATTTAATAATAATTTTGTATTATTTAATTGTAAATTAATTATATATTATAGCATTTTATATTAGTTGAAAATTATATTATTTAACATAGTTTAATAATTAACATCAGTAAGCCTGGCCCTAGCTATCAGGAATTAAGTGGAGTCTTTTCTTCCATACCAACCATTGTGCTTACTATGTGGCACAGATAGACTTGGCACTAGGATACGATGCGCCAAATGTATGTACTACAGTAGGCCAGGTTCATACATACTGGTGCATTCTGCACTGCTCTAAAGCTATGATGAACTGGTGTGTCTGTGCCAAGTTCTTACATGTCACCCATGGAATGTTAGCTTGTATTGTAATAACAAGGATTCTCCCCTAAGACACACCCTGAGAAATTGTGAATATGCAAACATGTGTTGGGGACTAGGAAGGCTACTGTGGTCTGTATTTCCTCGTACCATGCTATTTTGGCTTTAATTAATGGTCACTTAATGAAGATTTAATATTGCATGTTATACATTGTCACCCCTTTTATCCTGTATGGTCATCTTTATGGTTTTGTTGTAGACACTTTTTAATTGACTTTGTCTCTATGGTGATCTTACAGGTAGTTTTATGTCACGGTATATTTTGGTATGTGCAATCATGTCTTTCTCTATGTGACCTTGTACATAATATGTGTAGCCATTTAAAAACATTATGTGAACTACTGATCGCTACATATACTATGGTAGGGTTTTAGTATGTAACACTCCACCTTTTTATGTATTTTAAGTCATTTTTTTTGCTAAGTGATTCAATAAAGTCTTTATATATTAGATTATTATGAGTCTAATTTGGAGTTAAAGCTACATAGTTTGTATAGTTGAAAAATGACATATGTCCATTAGGGAAATTTTAAGCTGTATTTCCCCTTCTCATGAAGCCTTTGAAACCTATACAAGAATCAATCTGCCCTTAAGGAATATTTCGTTCCTTATCCAGTCCAGTGTGATACATTCAGAAGATGGCATGGAATTATATGAAATATTGTGGGCACCTATGTCTTCAATGCTGGTTTGTAACACGTGGAGCTTTTTATTCACTGGTATAGTCCACCCCCACAGTTCATTTCTCCACCCACCGATACGGTCTGCCCCCTCTCTAACCTATCTTCCCCTGCCTTTTCTAGATTGTCCTCCCTCCTCACCCCTAGTTTAAATACTCCTGCACTCCTTCGAGAATTCTCTTCCACAGCACAGCAGACCCCCTTCCATTCAGGTGCAATTTATCTGTAGAAAACAGATTGTACCCCAATAAAAATCAGCCCATTGCTCTAAGAACCCAAATATGCAGAAAATAGCAAGGTTTGACCTGATAAACTTTCATGCACGGAAGCTCGTTTCAAGATACGGCAAGTATAGCGACGCTATGAGCAAGGGCGTATAGTTTTTTTGCCCGAAACGCATAAGCGAGGATTGGTCTCCATGTCTCATTTTGCACTACCGTCAATACTGCTTTATATTTGGTGAGTGTTACCAATTTTAATGTTTTAAACAAATAAATATGGATAATTTTTAATGAAGATCTATTTTTGTCGTGCTGGATATCCTACTACAAGTTGATCTCTAAGAACCCAAACCCTTCTGCCCTGCAAGAAAACTTAAGCCATGCATTTAACTCCCTGAGCTCATGCTGTCTTTCCTGAGTAGCGCATTGCACCGTCAGTATTCCGGAGAATACAACCTTAGAGGTCCTTCCCTTCAGCTTGTAGCCTAGTTCTTTAAAATTCCTTAGGATCCTTCATCTACCATGTATTCTGTCATTGGTTCCAACATGGACCACAACAGCTGGGTCATCGTCAGCCCCTACAAGTAATTAATCCACCCGGTCCACCACATCCCAATCCCTGGCATCAGGGAGACAGCAAACCTTTCGATTGAGGTGGTCTTGCGAAAAATTATTCTGTCCGTCTTCCTGATTATAGAATCCCCTATAACTGATAACTGTCTACATTACCATCCCCCTATTAGTTGGGCTGCTCGTCCGGGTGCAAAGAAGAGCAGTATCCACTAAGACTGCAATTTCTGAGACTGATGCCCTAGCATTATCACACAATTTTGCAAGGAAGCTCAGAAACAGAAGTGGCCTTCCTTTTTCTGGTACCCCTAGAACTCCACCAACTTCGTTAACCCAACTACATGGTCCTCCTGCTGATCTATTATTCCAGCCCCAACATTTAACCCCCAAACCCAGTGTTGTATTTTGCCCTCTAAGATCTATAATGCGTGCTTCTAGATTAGCAACATGCTCACATCTGTCACAATGGTATTCACCCATGAACTGCTGTTCCATACAGACTGTGCAATGAAGAAAATTGTCAGTCATGCTGTCCATTATCCCGTTACAACACCAATGACGATTAACCCCTTAACGACCCTGGACATATGACCCTGGCTATGTAGCGATGATTGCAGCTAACACCCGACGGTTACAGCACAGTTTAACCCTTCAGACACCATTGCAAACATGGCAGTGGCGACTAAATGAATGAGAAACGGAGCCGTGCACCATTCCTCATTCCGATCAGTGAACATGGCAGCTGGAAGCCTTGTGAAGGCTTCCATCGCTGCCATATTTTCGGTTTTACTACTTCCTGCCCCAGGCAGGAAGTAGGGAGACCGCCATATTGGTACACCCTAATGCATTGTCTATACAATTCATTAGGTTGTGGAAATGATTGCTCCTCCTAGTGATGAAGCGCCCTAGGGGGACTCTAAATTACAGAAAGAAAAAAATTTTTTAATGTGTAAAAAAATGTTACAAATATTTGCCATTTTACAAATAAAAAAATTAAATAATAAAAAAGTTACACATATTTGGTATCACCGTGTCCGAAAAAGTTTGATCTATTAAAATATGACATAATTTATCCTGTATGCTGATTACCGTAGAAGAAAAAAAATTCCAAGCACCAAAATTGTGGGGTTTTTTGGTCATTTCACGTCCTCTAAAAATTGGAATAAAATTAATCAAAAAGTCACATGTTTTCCAAAATGGTACCAACAAAAAGTACACTTCAGCCCGCAAAGTCCATAGGTGTTAGTTGTAAAAAGTTATTGGTCGCAGGAAATGGCGCCATGGCACAAATTTCAAAAATCCAAAATGTCTGGAATTTTTTTACAGTACCAAAACATAACAAAAACCATATATATTTGGTATTGCCAGAATAGTATCAACCCGAAGACTACAGATAACACATCATTTGTACCAGACAGTGAACGGCCTGAAAAAACCCTGCAAATATGGCGCAAGTACTTTTTTTCACATTTTGTCCCACTTGGAATTTTTTTGCAGTTTCCCAGTATATTCTACAGTTGTGCTCAAAAGTTTACAAACCCCGGCAGAATTTTTGATTTCTTGGCCTTTTTTCAGAGAATTTGAATGATAACACACAAACTTTTTTTCCACTCATGGTTAGTGGTTGGGTGAAGCCATTTATTGTCAAACTACTGTGTTTCCTCTTTTTAAATCATAATGACATCCAAAAACATCCAAATGACCCTGATCAAAAGTTTACATACCCCGGTTCTTAATACGTGTATTGCCCCTCTGAACATCAATGACAGCTTGAAGTCTTTTGGGTAGTTTTGGATGAGGCTCTTTAGTTTCTCAGATGGTAAAGCTGCCAATTCTTCTTGGCAAAAAGCCTCCAGTTCCTGTAAATTCCTTGGCTGTCTTGCATGAACTGCGCACTTGAGATCTCCCCAGAGTAGCTCAATGATATTGAGGTCAGGAGACGGAGATGGCCACTCCAGAACCTTCACTTTGTTTGCTTTTAGCCAATGACAGGTCAACTTGGCCTTGTGTTTTGAATCATTGTCATGTTGGAACGTCCAAGTACGTCCTATGCGCAGCTTACGGGCTGAAGAGTGCAAATTTATCTCCAGTATTTGCTGATAACGTGCTGCATTCATCTTTCCTTCAACTTTGACCAAGTTTCCTGTGCCTTTGTAGCTCACAGATCCCCAAAACATCAGCAATCCACCTCCATGCTTTACAGTATGAATGGTGTTCCTTTCATCATAGGCCTTGCTGACACCTCTCCAAATGTAACGTTTATGGTTGTGGCCAAAAAGTTCGATTTTGGTCTCATAACTCCAAATTACCATGTTCCAGAAGTTTTGAGGCTTGCCTCTGTGCTGTTTGGCATATTGTAGGTGAGATACTTTGTGGCATTTGCACAGTAATGGCTTTCTTCTGGCGACTCAACCATGTAGCCCATTTTTCTTCAAGTGCCTCCTTATTGTGCATCTTGAAACTTCCACACCCCTAGTTTTCAGAGAGCCCCTTTATTTCAGCTAATTTTATTTGTGGGTTTTTCTCCCCTTTCCCAAAAACCAATTTTTCCTGGAGTTGTGGCTAAAAAATTTTTTTTGGGGTCTACTGCCCGGGGTTTGGTTTTTACAGAGCCCTGTTTTTCCCATTTTTTAAACCCCACGGGTTTAAAACACTGCTGTTGAAAATTATCAATTCCTTATCCAAAAAAACAAGAATTGGGCCAGAACCAAAGTCCAAATATCAATGCCAAAAGTAATGATGCAAAAAAACAACCCAATGGGAAAGATACCCAACTCTCCCTCCAAAATTTTCCCCAAAAAAATAAAAAGGACGTGGGGCTTTAAAAAAACTGATTTTTCGGGCCCAGAGTAAAAAAATGTGTGGGGCGGTTTCAGCTCAAAAAGAAAAAGTAGGGGCCTTTCCCCAAGCAGCTTAAAAAAGGCTCTCCCTGTTTTTTGACCAAAAACGTCGCACACTACTTGAAATTTCTGGATCAAAATTTAAATCAGTTTTTGTTGCTGACGTCCTTCTTCTATTTTTTGGACATTATCAATTCATTGGATATCTTTTTGTATCCCTTTCCTATTTTATACATTTCAACTCCTTTTTTCCGTAGATTCCCTTGAAAAGTTCTTTTCCCTTTTTTTCCCCAATTGACTCAAAATCCAGACACGTCAATGGCTGAATAAAAAGATGAAAGGGTTTTCTGTCGGGGATCCCAGAAACTCACTCAGCTTTTTGCACCCCCAATGTTACAAGCAAAAGGTCACAGGTGAGGATGTTCCTTTGGGTTGCCTTTAAAACCCAAATTTTTTTCAACTTCGGGTGAATGTTATCAGGCCAAAATCACCAGGGTATGAAAAACTTCTGATAGGGTTTTTGGGCTTTTTTGGGGTTGTCATTATAAATTTAAAAGGGGAAAACACGGGTAATTTGAAAAATAGGCTTCCCCCAAAACCAAAACCATGAGGGGAAAAAAACCGTTTTTCTGTTATCATTCTTATTTAAAGTTTTCTAAAAAAAAGGCAAAGAAACCCAAAAAATTCTGCCGGGGGTTATAAACGTTTAAAGAAAAATTTTGGGAAAATTTGAATGACCCATTGGGAAAGTATATTTGCCCCGAAAAAATAAAAGCCTCATATGTCTAGGTGGGTAAAAAAATTAAAAAAAAGTTATGGCTCTTGGGAAGGAAAGGGAAAAAAAAATGACCGTTTAAAACCGAAAAAAACCCCAAGGCCCTTTAAAGGGATTTTAAATAAAAAAGGTTTTGTCTATTTTTCGGGGTTTTCCCTCCGTTTTTAATCGGGGTTTGTTAACCCCTACTCGGTTCGCACACCTTGGGAAAAGCACCCCTCAGTTCAATAAATAAATACCAAGACAAGACATATGGAAGTAGCTTCATAAATATCCACAAATTATATTAGACTACAAGAAATATATAGATATATATCATGAGCTTGGACAAAAAAAAAAATTTTTTAAAAAATTACAAAATCCCAGTTTAGCCTTGCTAAAAGGGGTTTTTAAAAAAAAGCCCCAATTACTTTACTGTATTTTAATTTTTTGTGGTATAATAAAATTTGTGTATTCAGGGGGAAAATGAAAGCTTGGATTTTCAGGTTTCTTTTTTTGGGTTTATTTGTTAATCTGTCCCCGTTTAAGTAAATTGCCCATTTCCAGAATCTTTTTGGGACCGGGTTTTTTTTGTGTGCATGCTTGTCACCAAGAAAACCCCTTGCAGCTATACGGGAAAGGGGCCCCCTTTTTAAAAAGGCTTTTCCAAAGTTTTAGTTTCTGAATGGGACAATGATTCTTAGGAATACCACTTTAACTTGTCCAATAACATACAGTCTTACTTAAAAAAATATTCACACTCTTGCCTGGGACCCTTTTATTATTGATTACGTTTTCTCCAGACTCGGTTCTCCATGTCTTTCTGGTGCAAACTTTCTGTATATAAAAATCCTTTAAAAACAATTTCATTCCCCACTCAAAAGCCCCCCGCCCTGGTTAAATAAATTTTCATCGTAGGGCTCCGAAAGGTTTACAGGAAAGATCAGTCCTTTGCTAGTTTTTTTGAGGGGTTCCCAAAACAGAAGGGGCAATACTCAGCCACAAGCAACCTTAGAAGTTTCTCTAGCTATCCCAAAGGGCCCGTTTTTCACGAAAATGTTTTAAGGGCCGGATTTTTTTTGCAGATTCGGGATTTAAAAACCATAAAAATCTGAATGTAAAAAACAAACCCAAAAGGGCCTTTTAAAATTTTTTCACAGGGACTCAGAAATTTTTAAAGGGCGTTTTTTCAAAAATACTGAATTGCTGAAAATCCGATCAAAAAACCCGTGCTGTGTTTAGATTGCCCCTTTGAGTTTTTTCTTTTTCCAGGGTGTATTTTTTGGTATTTTTTTTGGTTTAAATTTTTCATATTTAATTGCGCTGGGGAATACGCCCAAATTATTTTCCCCGCATAAAATTTTGGTTTAAAGGTTACCAGACATTTTCCCCGGCATATAATACGCACTGGGAGAAAGTGAATGTCAGTGGGAGCGCTTCAAAAGTACACACTGCCCAACATGTCTACTGAAGCAACAGGCATATAGCGGCGCGCACAGTACGTGCCGAAATATCCTGGGGAATATGCTATTTGAAAAAACCCTTTAAAGGGGGTTGTTCAATAATCGATTCATCATAACTCATCCCGTTTTTCAGTTTTAATTTTTTTAAATTTTTGGCTTTTTATGGTCTGCGTGATGAGTTTCTGAGGGGCACCCGGTCTGTAGCTATTGCAACCAGTGCAGGGGGCCCATCAGGAGGGGATCAATAAAAAGGTTTTGTAAACTATAGAGACCCGAGGAAACTTTATTTCACCCATACCCAAAAGGGGATTCCAGAAAAGGTGGAAAACTTTAATGGACCTATATTGCAATGTGATTGTTTTTTCAAGGTCTTTAAAAAGAACCTGTCACATGGGTTTTTTGCCCCCCCGGGTGGGGCAGAAAAAGTTTGTGTCAGAATTTTTGTTCCCAGGGGGCTGTTTCCCCTTTTTTCTGTAAGATGCTGTTGTTTTTGAGCTTTTTGTGTTTTAAATTTTGCGTTTTCAGCCGGGAAAAAAATATTCGAAAAGGAGCCCATAAAAGAGTCATTTTTTTTTCAAACCCGCCCCACCTGAGGGCTAGCCCCTCCCCCAAAACCCTCAACTGGAAAAACCCATTTTTTTAATGGGGTAAAAAACATGTGAAAAAACTGTAGTGGGCGGGGCAAGGTTTAAGTGGGGGGGGCTAACCCCCTTTGGCTCATAAAAAAAATTTGAGGGGTTTAAAGGTTTTTAAAACTACGCATTTACGGGAAAAGGGGAAAAAGTGCGGGAAAAACCACTGTCTGCCACTAGCTTGTGTTTTCCCTTTTAAGGGGGGGGGCCCATACACCTATTTTGCCCAAGGGTTTTTCCCTTTAACATAAAAAGAAAATCCTTGGAGTGAGACAACTCAAAGGGGCCTTTTACTAATCAGGAATGTATTGGCAGCTGGTGATAGCTTCCTGTGTCTGCCATATCCAGGTACAGTAGCCACTGCCAGTGTTCCTTTAACCTTGATTTTGTGAACTATGCTTCAGCTGTATCATCAGGAACATTCAGTAAATTTACTCTTTCTGTGTCATTTTCCTTGTTCTGTGTATGATGAAATGTTCTCTTCTCATAACTTTTTGGACCACTCTCTTGACTTATTGTCATATTTCTAACTTTGCTTTTACGGGCCCTTCCAAAACGGGGCCGCGGGGGGCCCGGGGGAAAAACCCCCCCGGTGGGCCCCCCAAAGCTCCCCGGGGCCCCGGGGGGCAGGGGCCGTCGAAACCGGGGGTCCCGCCCGGCCCATCCGGCCCTAAAACCCCCCTTCCCCGAGCGCCCAGAGCCCCGGCCCCCAAATTTGGGGGACTAACGTCCCCGGACTCCCGGGGGCGCGCCATTTGTCAGCGGAGAAAACAGCGTTTATATGCGCGGGCGCTCCTTTTGGGATCCCCCCCCGCAGGGGCCTGAAGACGCTGGGGCCTTCAGCGTGGGGGGGCCCCCGGCCCCCCAAGGGCTGCCCGGTTAGGCGGCGCCGGTTTACGTCATTTTCACCGCCCGCCTATGCAGGGGGGCCTTTACGGACCCGGGGCGGAAGCGCCCGGGCCCCTACCCAAAGGAGCGAAAGGGCCGGAGGCGGGGGGGGGAGCCAGGTAAGGGGTTTTGAGTGTTTTATTTGTTTTTGGGTTTTTTTAAACCCAAACCTACGGGGGGTTTCTGGCTACTATGGGGAGGGGGGCACTGGAAAAGGGGGGCTCGGGCCTACTAGGGGGGTGGAGGGGCACTGGCAAAAGGGGGCTCTGGCTACTAGGGGGGGGCCCACTGGCAAAGGGGGGCCATTGGCAAACTTTGGTGGGGACACTGGGCTAAGGGGGGCCCTCCCTACTAGGGGGGGGGGGACCCGGCAAAGGGGGGCTCGGGGCTACTATGTGGGGAAACTGGCTAAGGGGGGCCCCTGGCGGCAAAAAAAGGGAGGGCCCGGGCCAAAGGGGGGGCCCCGGGGCTCCCTAGGGGGGGGACCGGGCCCAAAGGGGGGCCCCTCTGGCTACTTTTGGGGGGGACCCTGGAAAAGGGGGGACGGGCTAAAGGGGGGGGCCCTGGTTTACTAGGGGGGGTAACTGGTTGGGGGGGGGGCCCCCCGGGGCTATATGGGGGGAACACGGGGCAAAGGGGGGGGCCCGGGCTCCCTTTTGGGGGGGACACTGGCAAAGGGAGGCCCGGGGATAGGGGGGGGGGACCCCGGGGCAAAAGGGGGGGCCCCCTTTGGGGCCAAACTAGGGGGGAGGGCTTAAGGGGCCCTGGCTATTATGGGGGGGAAACAGGCTAAGGGGGGCTCTGGCTACTAGGGGGAAAATGGCTAAGGGGGGGGCCCCCTGGAAAAGGGGGGGGGGCACGGGCCTAGGGGGGGAACACTGGCTAAAAGGGGGGGGACTCTGGCTACAACGGGGGGGCCCTTTTGGGCTACTAGGGGGGGACCCTGATTTAGGGGGAGCCCGGGCTACTAGGGGGGTTTTTGGAACTACAAGGGGGGCCCCGACTAAAAAGGGGGGGGCCCCCCCAAAAATAAAAGGGGGGGGGCCTAAACTAAAAAAGGGGGGGCCCAAATACAAGCGGGGGGGCCCCTGCTCAAGGGGGGGCCCTGACTAAAAAAAGGGGGGGGCCCCTGCCCAAAAAGGGGGGGGGGCCTGACTAAAAGGGGGTGGGCCCGGCTACATAGGGGGCCCCTGGCTACAAGGGGGGGCCCGGGTACAAAGGGGCTCGGGCCCCAAAAAGGGGGGGGGGGGGCATGGCTAAAAGGGAGGGGCCCTGGGAAAAAAGGGGGGGCCCGGGTTTACAAGGGGGGGCCCTGGGGCAACTAGGGGGGGGCCCGGGGCACTAGGGGGGCCCTTTGGCAAACTGGGGGGGCCCCCGGGCTACTAGGGGGGGCCCGGGCTACAAGAGGGGCCCTGGCTACTAGGGTTTGGGGCCCTGGCGGGATACAAGGGGGCCCTGACTCCTCCCAAAGGGGGGGCCCGGGCTACCCCCATGGAGGGCCCTGGCTACCTAAAAAGGGGGCCCCTGACATCTAAGGGGGCCGTGACTAAAAGGGGGGGTTCTGGCTAACCTAAGGGGGGGGGGCCATGATTAAAAGGGGGGGGCCCCCGGGCCCAAACCTATGGGTTGGCCCTGGCAAACCTAACATGGGGGGCTCTGGTTTCCCTAAATGGGGGCCCTGGCTACAAGGGGGGGCCCTGGGTACCTACAGGGGAGCTCTGGCAATCTAAGGGGGCCCTGACTACTTAAAAGGGGGGGCCCCTGACAAACCCACGGGGGGCCCCTGACTAAAAGGGGGGGTTTATTGGCTACCTAAAAGGGGGCCCCTGCCTACAAGGAAAGGTCCTGACTACCACGGGGGGCCCCTGAAAACAAGGGGGGTTTCCCTTTGGGCTCCCCTACGGGGGGCCCCCTTTTGCCCCTAAAAGGGGGGTTCTGGCTACCTAAAAGGGGGGCCCAAATTAAAAAGGGGGTTTTTGGCTACCTACGGGGGCCCTGGTACCTAAAACACAAAGGGGGGGGGGCTCGATCCCCTTAAAACCGTAAAAAAAGGGGGGCCCTGACTTCCTGCACACTCCCTTAAAGGAAAGGGCCCCTAACCCCCTGTAGCCCAAAACCTAAAAGGGGAAGCCCCAAAACTTCTGATACTACCTAAAGGAACCCCAAAAACTGTCTGTATAGTACCTAAAGGGGTCCCTAACCCTGCTTGCAAACCTTTATATAAAAGGGAAACCCCTAACTACCTACAGCTTACCAAAACGGGGGGGAAAACCCACCTACCTACAGCCGAAAAATTTGGGGCCCTCCCCCAAAAACCTACCTAAAAGCCCTAAATCGGGGGCCCCACCAACCAAACCTGAAAGTCTATCTATTTTTTCCTAAAATGGGGCCTGCTTTATTCCGGGGGGTTTTTTACCCCCCACCTGTGGGCTGGGTACCCCCCAAAGCCTGCCCGGGGTCCCCCCTCCCAAACTTATCCAGCGGAGATTTTCAACCTACCTAAAAAAGGCCCTATCTATTCCCCTTCCCCCTTTTCCCCCCACCCTCCAACCCCTTTGGGTTTCCCAAAAGGCTTTTCCCCACTCTCCCCACCCCGGGGTAGTTTTTTACTTTTTGGTGGGAATAGGTAAAAAAAATGCGGGGAAAATTAGGATTCAAAGATATTGGTGGGGTAATTTTGCAAGGATGAGTTGGGGCCGGGACAAGTCATCAGGGCGGGGGGAAAAAACGGATGCAGAAGAGAAGGGAAGGGGGGAACGACTCTGAGAGAAGAGAACACTAAGATGTTTTTGGGGTGATTCCTAAACCTTTCAAGGGTTATTTTTATATTGTAATGTGATTTGACCGGGAGCTGGTGTTTTACCTCTATGGGGGTCTCTATATGGTGTTTTGTAGGTTATACCTGAGTTTGGGTGTCTAAACCCTATGTGGTCTCTATATGGTTTTTGTTGTAGGATATACTGAGCTGGTGTCTGCCCTAAAAGGTGGCCCTCTATATGGCGGTGTTTTGGGTTTTATACCTAGTGGGTAATTCCTCTAGGGTGGTCTTATATGGGGTGTTGTAGGTTATACCTGAGCCAGTATCGGGACCTATGTGGGGGCTCTATATGACATGTTTGGGTTTTTTCCTGGTTTGGGTCAGCCCATTTATTTTGGTCCCCAATATGACAGTTTTGTGGGTTAAACCCTGAGTTTGGGGGGTCTAAACCCTAAATTTGTGGCCCTCTAAAGGGGGTGTTTAGGTTATAACCTAAAGCTGGTGTCTGACCTTATGGGGTCTCTTAGGGGGGTGTTGTACGTTATACCAGAGCTGGTGTTAAACCTCTTGGGGTTTTTAATAGGGCGGTGTTTGTCCTTTATACCTGACTGGTGCCCGGGCCCTCAAAATGTGGTCTCTATATGGCAGTTTTTGAAAAGGTTAAAACCCTCGGGTGTTCTGACCTCAAAGTGGTTCTATATGGTGTTTTTTGTAGGTTTAACCCCCTAAGCTGGTTTAAACCCTCAAAATGTGATCTCTAAAAGGGCAGTTTGGGGTTTAAATCCCTGAGCTGGGGGTTCTGACCTCTATTTGGCCCTCATATGGCGGTTTTTTGTAGAAAAAGGGAAAAAAGGGGGGCGGCCCCCGGGAAAAATTTAAATATAAAATAATTTAACCTTGTTGGTGGTTTAGTAGAAAAAGGGTGTCTTTTTTTTAAAAATGAAAGGGGTTTTATTACCCTTGAAAAAGGGGCCGGTATAGGGGCGGGAAACCTTTGGGGTTTTAGCTTTCCTCTTTTTTTAAATAGTGTGAGGGTTAAAACCCCCAAACATTTTTAAAAAATTAAAAACCCCTTTTTCTAACAACCCCAACCACACCTTTTTAAAGTTATTTTTTTATTCCACTTTGCGCCGGGTGCCATTTTCTTTTTACAACGTTTCTATCCGGCGTTACCTGAACCCCGGAAACCCTTGGACCGTGGGCCGGGTAACGGGCTAAAAGGCACCAAAAGCCCCGCAAGCGATATGAGATTGTGCTCATAATACGAGCGCAACCTCAGAAGGTAACCATTACTATTTTTAAAAACCCCTCCTCTTCAACATATTTCACTATTGTGGCCCCCCTTTGTCCCCCCTTTTTTTGTCTTTTTTTTATTACATTCAGGGGAGACTCACTCTCTGAAAACCCTAGAAGGGGCCCGGAGCCATCAAAAAAAATGGAATACTTCAAAACAGACATACCCCGGGAATACTTTTCTACAGGAACTCAAAGAAAAAAAAAAAACAGAATGTCCCGATGGAATCCCAAACGGAGATAAGTACTAAAAATTTTACGAAAATGACACAAAAATAAAGACTGAAAATGTTTAACTCCCCTAGAAAAAAGGACTATGCACCAGGCACAGCAAATCTGATGTAAAGTTTCATCTGAACGTAAACCAGTTTAAAACCTAAAAGGTCTTCAAAATTTTGTCCCCCACTTTAATAATATACTGCCCTTTTTAGATGAATGGGGAAAATAACAGAAAATTTTCATTGAAGTTAATAGATTATTAATTTGGAAAAGGAACCTTTCCCCCAATTAAATTCACTATAGGGAAGATCGAAAAATCCTTTCAATCTCTCAAAATTTGATCCCATCCAATTTCTTTTAAAAATTTAAAAAATAGAGTTGACCACAGAACACGTAAAAAT
This sequence comes from Phyllomedusa bahiana, assembly GCA_025379985.1. Lineage (NCBI taxonomy): Eukaryota > Metazoa > Chordata > Amphibia > Anura > Hylidae > Phyllomedusa > Phyllomedusa bahiana. The sequence continues at coordinate 25,811 of JAODAL010004930.1, read as the reverse complement.
TTGAAAGCAATTTTTTATAGTAAAAAAGGAAAACTCAATAGGACAAGGAACTGAATAAAAACAAAATACTAAAAAAAACAACATCAACAAGGTGCCAAAAAGAAAGATTACCCATTAAAAAAAAAAAAAAAAAAACCCCCATTTTAAAAAAGCAAAAACCTTGCTTTTTGTCAACTTAAAATTCACCAAGAATTTTGGGGTTTCCCATACTCCAATTTCAAATCTATCCCCCCATACACCTAACAAGAATTAGAAAAAAGCAAAATTTAGAAAAATAATAAAACCCACAAAACAATTTTGGGTGCACCTTAAAGGAAGGGGTCCGCCAAAACCCCTTCACAGGGGAAAACCCATCTAGGAGCACCAAATAAAAAGCCCACATAAGGACCAGAAAGGTTTTTTTTTTTACAACCCCGTGCGGGAGCTATTCCAAAAAACCCTGCGGGGACTAAGATTAACCCAAAGGGGCACCCCAAAGGACAGCCCAAGCAAAAGGAGTCCCGAAGGATTGGAAACAATAACCCTGATTTCATGATTTAAATTGCCCCAACTCAAAGCACTATGTCACAGTTTGAAAGAAAATTTTACTAGATTCAATTTACCACCAAATTTCTCTCCCCGACCCCGAAACAGAAAAAACATGAGTATAAAAATCGAGTCACGATCAAAAGGCAATAAAAAAATGTCCTCCCTTTAAAGGAAAATTAAATCATCAATTTAGGGGAACCGCCATGGGGAAAATTCCCCAAGGCCCCCAAATTTTGCTAACCTATAATTTTTGGGGGGGTTTGGGGGGGGTACTATAAGGGCTTTGGGGATGAACCCCTAAAAATTAAAATCGAAAACAATTGCATTCAATCCCAAAGGGAATTGGAAAGAAAATTTTTGTTTTTGTGGGAAAAGGAAGAAAGAGGAGGTTTTAAGAGGTTTTCCCCTGCAAAGTTTTAAAACAAAAAAATTTTTGGACTCAAAGGGTTCCCCCCCATGAAATCACCCTAAAAAAATTGGGTTTCCTGGATGTGAAGGGCAAAAGGAAAATTTAGGGCGACTAAAAACTTCCCCTTTAAACTAAAGAAACGGCATGTAATTCACCCGCATTGGAGTAGCAACCCTCCCTTACTTTAAAGAAAGGTATCCCACAAAGGGCAATTCCTTTAGACTTTCTCGGAAAATGCTCCTCTAAAAAAGAATTCATCCCCCCGGGAAAAGACATGTTGGGAGGGGATTCAGAGAAAAGAGAAAACCCGGAGGGGATACTCAAGGGTCCATAACAATCCCGCACTCCGCAAAAAGGGTAGGAAAAAGTCTTTTGGCTCCTAAAAAGAAGGATTAATTATTAAATTCAGGAATCAAAAAACTTGGATAAAAAATTTTCCCATGGGAGCCTCTAGTGAGGTTTGCAAGATACTAACAAAACATTGGGAAATTTTCTTAATGGATTTCCCGATATCAAAAAGGGCCAAAATTAGGCCCCCAGGCCCCCCCATTTACATTCGGAAGGGAAAAAGTTTTTCGAGGGTCGTTTGTGAAAAAATCCCCTATGAATCTCCCCAAAAATGACTCGAGGTTTGGGTCAGTGACAGCCCAAGGGCTTTCTACAAATTTCAGCGCTTTTAGGGGGTGGGCCAAATTTTGGGAAAAAGGGAAAACCTTCAAAAAAAAATTAAAACTGGACATCCTTTTTTCGATTAAACAATTTATAAATTTCCCCCTCAAAAAGGAGTGATTTTTCCGTATTTTTATCCCCATGTGGAATTTGGGAAAAGTGGAAAGACCACCCGGGAATTGGGAAAGGAGAATAGGTGGAAAAAACCTATTGATATTCTTTAAAAAAAGGGAACACCCCAATAAATCCAACAAAATCTGGGAAATTAGAAAAATGGGGGGAAAACCCTTTAAAAATCTTTTAAAATCAAAGGGGGAAATTTTTTTTTCTCCCCTTAAACCAATGAAAGGGGGAAAAGGGGAAATTTTTACAGGAAACCCTTTTTAGACGGAAACCCTTTTGGAAATTTTTTTAACCTTTGGGAAAATACATACCCACAAGGGGCTTAATTGGAAAAAACGAATTTCCAAATTTTTATTTATAAAGGGGCAGGCAATTTCTTTGAATTTAAACCCCTGCCCCTAAAGGATGCCCAATTTTTTTGTATTTCTAAAGCCTAGTGGTTTCACTGTTTTTAAATTTTATTATTGACCAAAAATGTTCCTATTCTCTCCCTTTTGGAGTTTTAAAGGGGGGATTTTGGGTAAAAAAAGGGAAAAAATAAAAATGTGGTTTGGAAATTCCATCACCCAAAGATGTTATTAAAATATCAATTTCATATCACTTTTTTCCCCCAAAACTTTATCTGTGTCATATCTGGGCACCCCGACTATTAAACATGGGGGAAATGCCAAAAAAGATCTAATTTTTTTTTTCTTTGGTTTTTTGTGCATATTGGGCTGTAAGCTGGGATTGGGTGTTTCGCCCCCATTTAAGTTTGGGCCCTTGGCCCTTTTCCCCATTCCTCACTTTGGGGGGCTGCGCCAGTATTTTTTTACTTTCCTTTTCTATGTAGTGGAAAAGGGAAAAGGCTGCTCGGCAAATTCGGGGGAATGTGGGCGGAAGTGAAAAGTTACGCCGATATTGCGCGCGTCACTCCGGGCCCAAAAACCCGGGGGGAAATCTCGGCCCGGGTGATACGCCCTTAGGGCGGGAAAAGACGGGGGAAAGGGGTAAGTACGCGACCCCCGGGGTTTCCATGGAGACGGCGCGAGTACATCCGGTCCCCCGTCCATTTAAAGGGTGGGGTTGTGCATTCAAAAAAACGGCGGGGACATCAAAAGCCCTTCCTGTGTCCCGTTTTTGAGCCGTACCCTCCTTTTGACCCGGGATCTAAAAAAGCAATTTAAAAGACTTCTTATTGGGAAGGGGCAAAAAAACTTTTCTTTTTTTTTGTCTTTTTTTTTTAACACATACTATTTCTATTCGGGGGTAATAAGTTTGTGTAAGATGGGGGGTGATGGACAAAATTTTTTATCATGGACCATTTGTATCCCATAATAAGGCCCCAAAAATAAACCCCAGCGGGTAAATTTTTGACGTATACCTATTTGCACTAAACATTTTTTTTTCCCTTTTACATCTAATATTGGGGGCAATACATAAAAGGGGGATAATCTTATTTAGTATATTTCCCTATTTTTGAACTTTTTTTAAATTTTACTTTTAGACTATTTTTATCACTGCCCCTTTGGTTTTCCCTTAAAAAGCCGTGGTGGGTCGAAAAATGTTGGGGCTTGTATTTGGGCATTAAGTAAAAGGGGAAGATCTGAATCTATAAAGGGGGAAATCCCCAAACCAGTGTGGGGCCCGCCCTTTTTCGGGGCGAGTGCCCCCAAAATTTGGGCACTGGTGCGGAGACCCCCCGTGACTCCCCTTTTAAATCCCCCAAATTTTTTTTAGTGCATTATTGATGCCCAAATTTGGCAAACCCCTGGGGTCTGTCCCATTTATGGTTTTCTAAGCTCAGGGGCCCCCATATTATTTTTTAAAATTTTTGAAGGGAAAAGTTAAAAAATTTTAATTTTTGCACACAATTACATACGCAATCCTTTTTTGTTTTTTTGTCTATATGCGATGGTTTTTTTACCTGATGTCTAAGAAATTATCAGGAATAGGTTTTTTTTTTTTTTTTTTTTTTTTTTTTTTTTTTATTTTTTTTTCTCCTTTCAACAAAAGAAAAGCTCAAAAATTAGAGAAAGTTTTTGAAAAAATCAATCAAACACAAGGGTTTCAAAACAGAATTTAATAATCACTTTCCCCCCTCTGTACTGTCCAATTTCACCCCAGAAACTCCAACACCCCCTTCCCACTTCTGATAGGGGACAATACAATCACTGAAAAAATACGAAGGGCAAAAAAATTCCCCTTTTTTTTTGGGGTCAACCAAAAATTAGTCCCCCCCCCCCCCATCTCCAACTATAAAACCAGCTACCAAAAAAAAAAGGCATATAGAGGGGCAGGGCGGGGACCACGGGAAAAAAAAAAAGGTCCCTTCCCTGACCAGAAATCCAAAATCCCAATACTACCTAGAAACAAAACTACAAAAATCGGGTATATTCAATTTACCCAAATACAACCTAATTCATACGAATCTTTAAAATTTAACAAAAGGTCTTTTTTTTCTGCCACCAACACGGAATAAAATCTTTTGTTTAAAAAGACCACACCATCTATACCAAAAAATTACACTAACAAGGCTTTTTTCCTGCCCCCCCACACCCAGACGACCATACACCAAAAAGAAAAAAGGAAAAATGAAATCCCCATAAGTCTAAATTTTTATCCAACCCATCCCAGGGACAATATTAAAACTTTTCGGGACTTTTTTTCAGATGAACTCCAACTTATTCCCCGAAAAATAAGAAGTCTAACCCACTAAACAGGAACAAAAAAAGAAAATAAAAAATTTAAAAGAAAAACCACGATACAGAATACTCCCACTACAAAGGGGGGCGGGACAGAAATTATGGTTTTATCCCCTTACCAAAACGGAAGAAATCGAAAATTCAAAGCATCATACCTTTTTTAAAAACACTTTACAAGACCCCCCGGGAATCCAAAATCACTACTTGATCATCTAAAAAACATTAAGCCTCAACATTATCACCAAAAAAAAAAAGCAATTTATAACATTCCAGAACCCAACTTTCATTTTTTATTTCCTTTTCCCAAATACAAAAAAATCTAAAAAACCTCCAGTTCCCCCAAAATAATGGGGTTTAAACCCCAGACAAGTCAATTATCACATTTTATAGCCCTTCACTTGAAACCCCCAAAAGTCACAAAGCTAAACACTATCTCAGGGATTCAGGTCACTTAATTAAATCTCACAAATTACCCCCCAACCACCCTTTTTTTTTAAATTTACAGCAATGTCCCCTCTTTATATTCAATATTCCACTACTTAGGATTACCCGGTTTGGTAATAATTTGAAAAAACACAAAATTTTAAAAGGGAAAAAAAAGCCTTCCTAGAGAAAGCCTGAATTTATCCTCCAGAAAAACTACTTTAAACTAAACACTATCTATCTCAACAAAGGCACCGTATGGGGACCAGAATGGAAACCTTTCCTTCGCTAATATTCAGGGGGCTTTTGAGACAGAATTTATAAATCTCATTCTGCAATAACCCTTTATAAAAAGTTTATTAATGATCTGTTCTTTAAATGGCAGGACCCACCCAATAATCCCAAAATTTATAGATTCTTTTAAAACAAACCGGGGAACCTCATTTTTTTACTGCAGAAAAAAACCACAATCTATAGTTTTTTTTGGGACTCAACTTACACTTAAAACGACAGATTTATTACTCCTCCACTTCAAAAAAATGGAGCAAATACATAATTCACTTTGACATGCCACCATAGGGCCCGGTTAATTAACATCCCATAGGCAATTTAAAAAGTTTGAAAAAACTTTTCTGAGGAGGGAGATTTTTTGGACAAGCAAAATTCTTGGAAAGCAGGTTTAAAAAAAAAAATTACCAGGGCCCTCCTCAAAGATGCTAAGATAAAACTTCCAAAATGCACAAAAGACTTTCTTCAAAAAATTCAGATAAAAAAAAATCAAGTCCCAAAAAATCCAAATCCCCTTTTGGACTCGAAAATAACATTCTTTCACACCAATTTAATTCTACTCATCCAAAAATCAAATAAATTCTCAATAAATACTGGGACTTATTGAAAAAGATCCATTTCTGGGTCCATCAATCCCAGAAAGACCCAACTTGATTTTTTTAGGGCTCCGAAATTAAAAATATACTAGCCCCCCCCGCCGAGCAGAAACAACCCCGAAAATTAACATCATCCCTCCACCCCCAACAGGGAGTTCGGGATTAATACCCCAGCGCTTGTGCTAAAAAAAATCTCACTACATCAAAAGTAAAACCCCCACTTAACTAACATTTCTTAAAACCTATAAAATTCAATCTCACATCAAAAGCTTTTTAAATCATGTAATAGAATGCCTTGTCCCCCTCCAATATGTCCGGGAAACCCCGTGGCCCTTTATATAAGGGTTAAAAGGCCAACCGTGCCTGTTCAAAAGGGGACATAAAAACAAAGGTGGCTCTCCACTGCAAATTAGTACCCCAGCAAATTTTAATGACCTCAAAAACACTCCTGTAAAACCCCATTTCCCATAAAACCATACAAATAGATTTCCCTACTTGCAGAAAAGGGGAAAAGTTTTGGGTTTACAGATTGAAGACTCTCAACCTAGAATTTTTTAAAAATATGAACTTATACGTTTAAATCGGTAAAAAAAAAATTCAAAAATTTGGGAGAATCCATTTATTTCAAAAAATCATTAGAAAGCATTATACACGAGCCAGAACAAGTTGTGATAATAATTAATCCCCCAGGCAAAGCCTCAAAAATGAAGATTCCAGATGGGTCCACTCAACCCCAATCTTCTATACGTGGGTAACACCTGTACTCCCATAAAAGTATTTTTTTTACTATTGGACAAAACGAAACCTGTTTTCATTTTAGACGATAATCAATTATGTTATTGGAAACCCTTTGGGGATTTTTCATGTTATCGTCCATAGAGATAGCCTCTCACCATTGGGAATGTTTAACACTTTCTACATTTAATTGGTTATTCATTCTGTCACTTGACGAGCCCCTGCTCATTTTTCCATGTTATTTTACATAAGATACTCTCCCCATCATTTCAGTTTTCAAAAACCCCTTCATTTTCATTGGTTTTTTCCACCGCAATCTAATAGCGCCCCGTTTATTTTCCCCATTTAATCCACATAGGGGGTACCCTTTTTCATTGGCTAATCCGAAATAAACCCCTCTTCCTGATTGGCTAAATCACTTCACAACAAAAAACCCTTTAATTTTTTTTCCCCGTTAATTCTCAAGAGAGTATCTCCACATTGGGAATTTGTAATACCCCCCCCATTCTGATTTTCTATAACAATTCTCTATATTTCCACCAATACAGTGAATTGTAGTTAGATAATCGCCAAGGGTATCCTTTCCCCCATAGCTGCCCTAAAACCCCCACAATCCATTTTTATAGAGAAAATAAAGTTTTTTATTTTTGAATCAAGGTTTTTTTTTCCCCCTTTTTACCCCACCCACCCAGGTTTTTAAGTCCTAATACTAAAACTTAACAAAACAAAAAAATTAAAAATTAATTAATAGTTTTATTTTAAAAATTTATACAAATTTCAAAAAAACATAGATTTTAAAAAATGTATTTCAAATTTTATCTTTCACTTTTTTAAATTTCATACTACGATTCATTGTTATTAAAATGTTTTTATGTCAGGTATAATTTTGTTAAACATGTAAACTTCTATAAAAAATGTAGCATAAAATAAAAAAAAAAAAAAAAATTACCCTTGAAAAGTGCCCGGTAAAAAACGGCAAAAAACGCGTTTGGTTTTAGCGCCCTGTTTTTAATATGTGAGGTTTTTAAACCCCTACTTTTTTAAGAATAAAGACACTTTTTTTACTAAAACCACCCACGGGTTTTTGTTTTTTTTTATATTCCCCTGCGCCGGGGCCGCCATTTTTTACTTTTACAAAATTTTTCTATCCGGCTCCCCCTGAACCCCGGAAACATTTGGCCATGCAGCCGTGAACGGGCTACGGCATCCAAAAGCCCCGCAAGGCCGCATATGAGAGTTGTGCCTCATATAATACGAGCGCAACCTCAGAAGGAAGCACATCTACCTATTTTTTAACAACCTCCTCTTCAACATATTTCACTATTGTGCGCCCCCTTTGTCCCCCCTTTTTTTTTCCTTTTTGATTGGCGGTGTTGTAGGTTATACCTGAGCTGGTGTCTGACCTCTATGTGGTCTCTATATGGGGGTGTTGTGGGTTTAACCTGAGCTGGGTCTGACCTCTATGGTGGTCTCTATATGGGTGTTGTAGTTATACCTGAGCTGGTGTCTGACCTCTATGTGGTCCCCTACATGGCGGTGTTGTAGGTTATACCTGAGCTGGGTCTGACCTCTATGTGGTCTCTATAATGGCAGTGTTGTAGGTTATATCGGTGCGGGTATAATTGGCAGTGTACACTTGTCCCTGTTTGTAAGAGTGAGGAAACACCTGACCCTGTGATAGGAGTTACACTTTTACTTTCTTGCTGGTGTTTATTTTAGAAGGTTGTGAGGTGCGTGACCAAGGGAAACGTGGAGGGGATATTGTATGTGGGTGGAGGGGATAATGTATGTGGGTGGAGGGGGATATTGTATGTGGGTGGGGGGGGATATTGTATGTGGGTGGAGGGGGATATTGTATGTGGTGAGGGGGATATTGTATGTGGTGGAGGAGGATAAATTTTATGTGAGTGGAGGAGGAATTGTATGTGGGTGAGGGAGATATTGTATGTGGGTGGAGGGATATTGTATGTGGGTGGAGGGGGATATTGTATGTGGTGGGAGGGGATACTGTATGTGGGTGGGGACGTTGTATGTGGTGGAGGGGATATTGATTGGGTGGAGGGGATATTGTATTGGTGGGGAGGGGATACTGTATGTGGGTTGGAGGGGATATTGTAATGTGGGGAGGAGGGGAAAATTGTATGTGGGTGGAGGGGGATATTGTATGTGGGTGGAGGGGATATTGTATGTGGGTGGAGGGATAAATTTTATGTGGGTGGAGGGGGATATTGATGTAGGTGGGAGGGGATATTGTATGTGGGTGGAGGGGGATATTGTATGTGGGTGGGGGGGGATATTGTATGTGGGCTATTGGAGGGGGATATTGTGGGGGGAGGGGGATATTGTATGTGGGTGGAGGGGGATAGTGTATGTGGGCTATTGGAGGGGGGATATTGTATGTGGGTGGAGGATATGGATGGAGCTACTTAGCCGTGTGTCTATGATATGTGAGACAGACAGATATGTGAGACAGACAGATATGTGACTCTCTTGCTATTGTCCTACACATTACAGTTCTGTTTTGCACACTGTATTATGTGGTAAAATGGGCGCATTTAAAGTCCGAAGGCCGGTAAATTTTCATGTACAGTAGGGGGGGCCCCCAAGATCAACTCCCCTGTGGGCCCCAGACCCCCCAGTCCGACACTGCATACATTAAACATCATAGTCGACAAAGCGTTTAAACAGTCCAAGTATTTGATGTGTTTTATCTCAAGCACTCCTGATGCAACTAAAAGAGCCCTAATTACCAGGTATGCTTGAGACAACTCCTGATCTGTAAATGATTGCTCTTCTAAAGTTTTCTATTTAAAGGGAGAAGAATTGAAGTGCTTTCACATAGTTCCTTTTCGCTGCGTTTTTTTCTTGCAGAAATGCACAGCAATAGAAGTAGTTTAATGCATAGTTGTCAACTTTTGAAAATGAAAAAGCAGGAGATCCTAGTGGGCGGCGCGCATAGCGCGCCGCGGCAAAAATTTGCCTGGACACGCCCATCTTGTCCGTATGCCACGCCCCTCAAAAAGCCACACCCACCCACCTAACTGCATAAAAGGCTTTGGAAGAAAGCCAGGTAGATGCCCTTAAGCCAGGTAGTGCCCCCCTTGACCAGGTAGTGCCCCTTACAGGCTGGTAGATGCCCCCTTGTAGCCAAGTAGATGCCCCCTACTGTACCAGGTAGAGCCCAAATTGTAGCCAGGTAGGTGCCCCCCTTTGTTAGCCAGGTAGGTGCCCCCCTTTGTTAGCCAGGTAGGTGCCCCCAATTTTAGCCATGTTGGTGCCCCCTTTTTTACCCAATTAGTGCCCCCATTTTTTAGCCAATTTAGTGCCCCCCCTTTGTTACCCAGGTATGCCCCCAATTTTTAGCCAGGTATTTCCCCCCCTTTGGGTTTTTTTTGCCGGGGTTATTTTGCCCCCTTTGGGGTTGCCAAGGTAGTGCCCCCATTGTTACCAGGTAGTGCCCCCTTTGGGTTGCCGGGTAGTTCCCCCTTGGGTTTTGCCAGGAAAATTGCCCCCACCCTTTTAGCCAGGTATTTCCCCCCATCTGTTTAGCCGGGATTGCCCCCTCTTTTTGGCCGGGGTTGGGTTGCCCCCTCTTTTGCCGGGTAGTTGCCCCCTCTTTTTTCCCAGGTAGTCCCCCATCTTTTTAAGCCAGGAAGGGGCCCCCATCTGTTGCCGGGGTAGTGCCCCCATTTTTAGCCGGGTTATTCCCCCCATTTTTAAACCCAAAGGTATTTCCCCCCTTTTTTTGGGCCAGGAAATTCCCCCCTTTGGGCCCGGGAAATGCCCCCATCTTTAAAGCCAGGTAGGGGCCCCCATCTTTGGGCCGGGTATTTCCCCCTTTTGTTGGGCCGGTTTATTTGCCCCCATTGTTGCCCGGGGTTTTTCCCCGGGCCTTTTGTTCCCAAAGGTGGGTTGCCCTCCTTTTACCCAAAGGGTTATTTGCCCCCTTTTAAACTAATAAAAATAAAAAAAAATAAAAATCCACTTCCCCTTACCAGACCCCCTGCAGCCTCCCCACCCTCCCGACCGTTTCCCCCTCAGCGGCCGGGGGGAATTGAAGCACCCGCGCGTCCCTCCCCTGCACCCGCGCCCCTTCCCCCCGGCCGCTGACCTGTAGGGCGCCGCACACCCCGGGCGCCAACATACGGGGAAGGGGAGGGGAGGGGGAGCGTTCCCCCTGCCTCCTCCCCGCACATAGAACCGGGGGGCGGGGGGGAGCGGCCCCTGAAACCCCCGGGTAGGAGCGGCCCCCCGGCGGCGCAAGAGTGGGCGCACCAGCGCTACCCTTGCCCCGGTAATTTAAAGGCCCCCCCGCCCCCCTGCAGCGGCGGGAGGAATGCCAACCCCCCGGGAGGGCGGGAGGGGACCCCAAATAGCGGGACCCCCCCCCCAAAAACGGGAGAGTTGGCATGTAGGTTTTTTAATGCTGTGCTTTTCTCCCCAAAAAAAAAAAACAAAAAAATGCCTTGTGAAAGCACCGTTAAACTTCATTAGTATGTGAGCGATTGCTTTGGCTATCGAGATCGATCGATAGTCGATATTCCGGCCGCACGATAATTTTTTTTCAAAGTGAGCATCGATTATGCCATGACCATTAAGTCTAGGGGAAGCAACAACACCTTCATTTTACCCCCAAAAAAGGGCGGGAGAAGCGAAATTAACATCCACAACGTCAAATGGATACGTGCTACATCTTGGGCAAAACACTTAGGTTATAAACCAGAAAAAAAGTCACAGACCATTTACTATCCCCGTCTTGTACCCCACCTGAACCCTTAAACCGCATCACCCAAAATTAAAAAATGCCCGAAGGGAGTATGATTTTAACCATCATGTTACTTTAACGGACATTGAATACCCTGTCCTGAACGCACAGAGCCCCAAACCGCATGACCCCCACATTTTAAAAAATGCCGGGAAAAAGGGTCTTTCAACCACCATTTTAGTTTCACTGGACATTGACTATACCTGCCCTTTGACCCCCAAAAGGGACCATTAAACCTCCCGGGCCCCCCAGTTTAAAAAAGGGTTCCCGGGAAAAGGAGTCTGTTATTCTGTATCTTTTAGTTTTCGTATAAAAAAAGTTTTTTTTTGCACCTTTCAATTCCCCCTGTGGTAACTATAGAATTGCTTTTTTTAAAAATTTAAACTTGGATGCTGGTAAAAGAAAAAACCCGGGGGTTTGGGGCAAAATAAAAAAAACACAAACTGTTATTTTTGAATAATAAACGGTATGTTTTGCCCCTTTTCAATTCCCGGGTGAATATAAAATTGCTTTTTTTTAAGATTTACGTAGATGCGGGCGTCAAAAAAAAAATGCTAGGGGGCAAAATTAAAAAAAACACGTAAGTTTTTTGTGTTTTGATATAATAAACTGTTTTTTTTGCACCTTTCAATTCCCTGGGGTGAATATAAATTGCTGTTTTAAGATTTACGTAATGCTGCGTCAATAAAACAGTCCTGGGTGGCAAAAGTAAAAAACACGAAACTGTTTTTTTTTTTGAAATAATAAACAAAAATTTTTTGCACCTTTCAATTAAACCTTTTGGGGTAAAATATAAATTGCTTTTTTAAAATTTTTAAACGAAAATCCCGCGTCAAAAAAACATGCGGGTTTGCGCAAAAGTCAAAAAACACTAACTTTTTATGTTTTGATTTTAATAAACGGTATTTTTTGCCCCTTTAAATTCACCTGTGGTGAATATAAAATTTGCTGTTTTAAGTTTTACTAGATGCTGCGTCAATGAACAGGCTGGGTGCGCAAAATCAAAAAACACAAAACTGTTTTTTTTTTATATAATAAACTTTATTTTTTTTGCACCTTTCAATTCACCTGTGGTGAATATAGAATTGCTTTTTTTAAGTTTTACGAAAGACCCTGGTCAATGAACAGTGGGGGGGGCAAAAGTCAAAAAACACGAAAATTTTAAATTTTTTCTTTAAAATTTAAACGTATTTTTTTGCACCTTTCAATTCACCTGTGGTAAATTTATAGAATTGTTTTGTTTAAGTTTTTAGGGTAATGCTTCGTCAATGAACAGTGCTGGGGGGGCGCAAAACCCAAAAAAAAGTAACTTTTATGTTTTAAATAAAATAAACTGTTTTTTTTTTGCCCCTTTTCAATTCACCGGGTGGGAAAAATAAAATTTTGCTTTTTTAAGTTTTTACGTAGAGGGCGGGCGCCCAATGAACAGTGCGGGGTGCGCAAAAGCCCAAAAAACACGTAACTGTTATTTTTTTGATATAAAAAAGGGTTTTTTTTTGCCCCTTTTAAATTTCACCTGTGGTGAATAAAAATTGCTTTTTTTTAAAGATTTTACGTAGATGCTCCCGTCAATAAACCCAGGGGAGGGGTGGGGCAAAAGTAAAAAAACACGTAACTGTTATTTTTGATATAATAAAGGGGAAATTTTTTGCCCCTTTCAATTCACCTGTGGTAATATAAAATTTTCTTTTTTAAGATTTACGTAATGCTGCGGCCCCCAATGAACATTGCGGGGTGCGCAAAAGTAAAAAAACACGTAACTTTTAAATGTTTCGAAACAAACACGGAAATTTTTGGAAAACAAACAACCTGTGCTGACTACAAAAATTGCGGGTTTGTAATTTAAGTGCAAGGGGAAAATTCAACAGTCACGGGTGTAATGGGAAAAATTTGAACACCTACAAATGTAACTGATAAAAAAAGGGGGGGGGTGGGGGGGGATTTTTTTTGCACAACAAAGAACCCGCATTACTAGAAATGATGTTTTTTTCCAATAAAAGTTCAGGCTCCCCAATATCCAGAAATTTTTCAATAAAAACTTTTAATAATAAAGATTTTCCCACACAAGACTACACAAGTCGGGTGAACTTTATCCGGTTTTATAATAAGCTTGCTGGTTCGCCCGGCCCCCCCCCCCCCCCCCCCGCTCCCACCGCCGGAATTTACAGGGGTAGATTCTGTTTAAAAAAAAATTTCTCACTAACTACAAAAAAATTTAAAAACCCAAATTAACAAATTGGAAAGGATCACACTAATATAAGGGGTTTCTGTGCAGAAAAACAAATTTCGCTGAGCTGTTTGCCACGGGCAAAAAGCAGGTCCTATCCCAGAGACGCGAGAGACCGAGGAAAAAGGAAACCTTCCCAGTAAAAACAGGTCATGGATTTTTTCCGCCCAAAACCCCCATACACATCCCAGTCATGAGTCCACACACTCTCACCCGCTCTTTTTTAATCTCATTTCTGGGCCCCCCAAAATTACAGGAAGCGCCGAAAAAGGGGCCCATCTTAAAGAGATGCCAAATTTTTTAAACCCTTTAAATTTTCGCATATCGGAAATTTCGATCACCATAAAAAACCCTTTCAGATTTCAAATTTGTCATAAAAATCGCTCAACACATTCATTACATTTAAATTTTTATTTTATGTTGAATTTGGAGAAACCACTTCTTAAATTAGTTGTGCTCAACTATTTAAATTGTTGTTTTGTTTCATTTGTTTTTTTGCAAAATACATACATTTTGCAAATAAACCCAATTTGAAAAGGGCGTTGAATCATTTTGTAGCAGCTGTACAATTTTGGGGTCTTTTGCTGACAAATGTGATATTTTGCAGGTTTTCTAGCTTGTTTCCTTCCCAAACCTCTTTCTTTATGGTACTACATTTTTTATTTTAGGCTATTTGTGTGACTGATACTTGTTTTTTGTGAACTTAAATTCACACCATCTTAGATTCTTCCATTGTGACTAATTTCTTAGCTCTTTTTATTGGCTTACTAACCGTTTTGCTTTTTTTTCCTTGTCTTTTTCTTAAACTTGAAAATTTCCTTATGCTTCCTTTTCTTTTAACAATAAAAGGATAACACTATCTCTCTGGATTGGCCGAACAATATTACAATTTTAATTTTGCCAGTGACATGACTCAAAATGAAACCTCACCTACCATCAAACTGGCAGATTATTTCAGTCTCTGAATGATCCATAGTGCCTAGTACAGACCATGACAGCTTCTCATTTTATATAAGTCTTTTCAGGATTTAGCATTGATTGAAGCTACACTAAAGTGTACGCCAATTAATTCCTGCTATGTAATTAATATCTAGTAGAATTACTGCCAGAAGCCGTACAACTAATGAACTGTGATTCCAGGTTAATACCCTGCCTTTCGCTTTAACACTTCATCAAAACCAAAAGTCACTTCCATCAAATATCCCTTCAAGGTAAAACCAGAGAAAGACATAAATGGGAAGAAACATACGGTAGAAGTAGTAGAAAAAGGAAAATGATGAATGAAGAGATAGTGGGAAAAGAAATTAAATCTACAGCAAAAAGGAAATTAAATAATCTTAATAATAACAAGACAATATAACAAGGAAGAATGATCAGGCAGAAAAATTCACGTAAGAATGAAAAATGATGGTCAGGCAAAATAAAGACCTACAAGGACAAAAGAGGCATAATTTATGTGAAATATACATGTATATAATTTTACATTTCCATTGACCTCCCTCTTTCCCAGCTGACTCTCCCCCACCTCTTCATTCCTCCATCCATCAACATAGTGTCGGTTCATTATTCTATGTAGAAGGGTCCTTTATTCCACATATCAGGTTTCTTAGATGCAATCTGCATGCCAATTACTGCAATGGACCCCTGATACCAGGAAATGGAAATAAGTACAGCTCTGTGGATAAAGCTTAAAGAAAATTGTCACAATTTGCACCCTTAGTAGCAATACATATACAATTCACTTGGTACCTTTTCAATGTCACCGTCTATATCAGTAGTAAAGGAACAATTATAGGGCTTCTAAGGCGTAAAAAGCATATTTGAACATTTTGGAGTAAGTTTTTAGGAGAATGAGATGGAAAATGGCTCCTGGGTGAACTACATTATACAACTCCTCAACTACATATTTGATATAAGACTATGGACATTGTTTTTAGTCTGGTATCTACAACTGTGATACCTAATCATTTAATTATGTGCCAGCAAGCATTGGGGCTAATACAAAGGGCAGGAGGGTATGTCTCCTCATAGAGAACAATGACTGTGAATTCTAGGACTGAAATGTTAAAAATCTACATACTATACACATATATTCCACAGGTTAGTGTCTGTAATGTCTGTAAGTTTCTACTGAAATTAAGCTTTTCAAGTAGTTTGTGCTGCCCTATAAAAGAACAGGATTTTAGAGAGGTAGAGAAGCTGAGCTCTGGGATATCTAAGTTTATAGGGTAAAGAAAATCTGTGAAAGTTAGACTGAAGGTATTGCTAAACTGCCCACATACAATGATTGTCAGTTTGCAGGGGCGTAACTAGAGAAGCCAGGGCCCCAAAGCAAACTTTTGGATGGGGCCCCCTACAACCCCCTCACCCATCTCCCTGACCATGACCATGTGCCAGGACATGCTGTTAGATAATGTAGATAATACAAAGGGCACATACCTCATCATACATCTCACCATCATACTGCTACCAATCAAATCCACTATACCAAAACCAATATTACCAATAACCCTACTACATATGGACCTGATTATACCACCAGAACATGACCACAAATTACCACCGCAAAGTGACTGAATAATACCCCTACGCTATTACTGATCAGTACACAAAGACCAATAGTACCGCCATACAGTGACCATATAGTGGTATATACTAGTGTACACAGGCTCTGCAGACTGTATATAACCATCATACAGTGACCAAATAGTGGTAGACACCAGTGTACACAGTCTCTGTAGACATATAAGTGATTACAGTGTAGTTACATCTTGTGACTCACAGGTGACGTTTCTCTGATGAGTCATTGACTTTTCCCTTTGTTCTGCATCCGGTCCAGTCCGCCATCATGATGACATCTCCCGACTACTTGTCCCTGCAGATTTAGACACAAATATCTTAGAATCCTGACTTTTCCAGTAACTGCCCCCCTGGCTATATGGGGTCCATTTAGGCAGGCAGGGTTTAGGTAGCTATATGGAGCCATGCAGGTAGACAGGAGTTAGGTGGGCTATAGGGGCCATATAGGTAGGGTTTAGGTAGCTAAAAGGGCTCCATATAAGTAGACAGGCAGGCTTCGTGGGCTATATAGGTAGGCAAGCTTTAGGGGGCTATAGGGGCTATATAGGCAGACAGGCTTCACGGTAGCTATATGGGCTATTCAGGCAGGCAGACTTAGAGCTATATAGGCAGCCTTTAGGGGGCTATAAAGGCAGGCTGGGGGGTGTAAAGGCAGGCTGGGGGGGTATAAAGGCAGGCTGGGGGGCTATGCAGGCAGGCTGGGGGGTATATAGTCAGGCTGTTGGGCTATGCAGGCAGGCAGGCTGGGGGTATCTAGGCAGGCTGGGGGTATCTATTCAGGCTGGGGGGGGGTATAAAGGCAGGCTGGGGGTATAAAGGCAAGCTGAGGGTATATAGGCAGGCTTGGGCGTATATAGGTAGGCTTGGGCGTATATAGGCAGGCTTAGGGGGTATATAGGCAGGCTTAGGGGGTGTATAGCAGCTATGGGTGTAAGGCAGGCTTAGGGGGTATACAGGCAGGCTTAGGGGTATACAGGCAGGCTTAGGGGGTATACAGGGAGGCTTAGGTTTATACAGGCAGGCTTAGGGGTATACAGGCAGGCTTAGGGGTATACAGGAAGGCTTAGGGGTAAAAAGGCAGGCTGGGGTATACAGGCAGTTAAGGGGGTATACAGCAAGCTAGGTGTTACGGCAGGCTTAGGGGTATACAGGCAGGCAGGGTATAACAGGCTAAGGGTATCAGCAGGTTAGGGGGTATATAGGCAGGCTTAGGGGCAGGTAAAATAAGAAATAGTTTACTTACCTCGCTCCCACGCTCCCCCGATGCGCCGCACTGCAGCCTCTCTGCAGCCTCTGTGCTCAGCGCGGGCAGCGCGGTGATGTGACGTCACTGCGCGCGCCCACGTGATCACAGAGGGCCAGCAGGGGAAGTAGCAGAGCGGATCGTCGCTCAGCTCTGCTATCTCCGGGCAGCGCTGCCTCTGAACGCTCGGGCCGGAGGGCCCG
The DNA here is from genome assembly GCA_025379985.1 of Phyllomedusa bahiana. NCBI lineage: Eukaryota > Metazoa > Chordata > Amphibia > Anura > Hylidae > Phyllomedusa > Phyllomedusa bahiana. Next base: position 8,338 of record JAODAL010004930.1, on the reverse strand, counting down.
GGCGTTCAGAAGCAGGAGCGCCGGGTCCCTCAGCTCCGCGCCCGCCGCAGTGAACTGTTATGTTCACTGCCGGCGGGCCCAGGAGCGGCATTACCGGGGTAGCGAACGCAGTAGCGCACGGGCCCCGGGGCAACTGCTACGTCTGCTACCCCGGTAGTTACGCCCCTGGCAGTTTGCTTTGTACACTCACTGTCAATCACTGTATGCAGATGGGTAAGCAGGACTCCTAGTGACATTTAAGGAGTCCAGTCAGAATTCCCGTTGCTTTTGGCTCAGAAAATCTACTTCAAATCATATAAACCTATATACCACAGAGCTCAGCTTCTCTTCATGTATCACATCATACTCACAGATAGAAAAGCATAAACAAGCTGATTGATTCCCTTTAATAGAAAAATTCTTGTCCCAGGACAACAACTGCTACCTGCACCCCATCCTGCTTGGTATGGCCCAAAATCCAAAATTCACTTTGCTGGGCCGTGCCACACCTGTTTTTACACAAAAACTAGCAGTCAGATTTTAGATTCCCAGTGGCCTAGTACAGTGGGGCTGCGGGAATCCGACGTTCACTCGGAATATATAACATGTTCTATATTCCACTGGACGTTTTTCCTTTTTGGTTTCCCTCAGTCAGGGCCATTCCTAGGGGCGGGGAGGAGGGCGATCGCCCGGGGCGCCGGGGCTCCACTCACCCGAGGGGGGCGCCGCTCGCCTCGCCCGTCCCGCGGTTAGCTCTGGACTCTACACGGCCGTTGTAACACGGCCGTGCAGAGTCAAAGCCAGCAGCTGCACATACTTAGTGCAGCTTCCGGTACAGGGAGGAGGCAGGATGGATCGCTCCCCTCCTGCCTCTTCCCCTGTATGTATGAGCGCTCAGTGAGCGCTGATACATACACAGCAGCGTCGCAGGGGGAGCACAGCTTTCACCACGCCCCCTGCGACGCTGAGTCTCGGCTCCCGTCCCAGGAGACCCCGGGAGCGGAGTGTAAGCGGTGTGATGACGTCACGCCACTTACACTGAACCCCGGCTCCCGGGACCGGGACACGCTGCAGGGATCCTGGAAAGGTAAATAAGTTTTTATTATTTTAATATCCTTAACTACAGGGGCAGCTGGCTACAGGGGGCAACTGGCTACAGGGGGCAACTGGCTACTGGGGCAGCTGGCTTCAGGGGGAAGCTGGCTACAGGGGGCAGCTGGCTACAGAGGCAACTAGCTACAGGGGCAACTAGCATGGCTACAGGGGGCAACTGGCTATAGGGGCAACTGGCTACAGGGGGCAGCTGGCTACAGGGGGCAATTGGCTACATGGGCAACTATCATGGATGCTGGGGCTACTATCTGGTTACGGGGGGTATTACATGGCTGCAGGGGCAACTATCTGGCTACAGGGGGACCTTTCGTGGCTGCTGGGGCGACAGTCGGGTTACAGGGGGGGATTACATGGCTACAGGGGCAACTATCATGGCTGCAGGGGCAACTATCTGGCTACAGGGGCAACTATCATGGCTGCTGGGGCTACTGTCTGGTTACAGGGGGGTATTACATGGCTACAGGGGCAACTATCATGGCTGCAGGGGCAACTATCTGGCTACAGGGGCAACTATTGTGGCTGCTGGGGCTACTGTCTGGTTACAGGGGGATATGATATGGCTACAGGGGGCAACTATCTGGTGAAGCCCTGTGTTGCAGTATCCTACGGGCGGGGGGGGCAAAATTTCTTCACCTCGCCCTCGCCTAGGAACGGCCCTGCCCTCAGTAATAAATCCGTGCTGTGAAGACTACAGCATGGATTTTCTAATGAGGGCTATACAGCACAGGCTATGGTTGGTTTTTCAGCAGGTTCAAAATACTAAATTTGCTGAAAAAACTACCAAAATCCTCTGCTGTGTAGTTATAGCATATGGTATATATACTAGACAAGCCCCTATATATACTACACTAGCCCCTGAACGGTGATTGTAATAGAAAATGAATCTAGAGTTCTGGTACCAAGAGCAATGATTGCAGTCTATATATATATGAATATCCATGTTCATGGTACAGCCCTTTACTGTGGGCCCAGACTGCAGCAGAAACCACTGTGTACAGAAGCCAGTGAGCACCACTTGTACAAACCCTGCCCCAAAATGGTTATTCCGATGTTGTTTTCAGGCACTTTGGGGTTCATGGGGTGTTCCCTGGTAAGCTGGGTGGCGTCCGCAGGTGGTCTGAAGCGTTCCTGGGCAGTTCTGACCTCCTGCTAAGTTGTGATGTAGTGCAGGCTGCTGTTCGCTATACTGCTGAGTACAGGGCATAGTGGAGTGAGTTTGGATGAGACAGCTTCTTTCTCACCCCCACTGGTCCCACCTACATCACACTATACACTCACCGGCCACTTTGTTAGGTACACCATGCTAGTAACGGGTTGGACCCCCTTTTGCCTTCAGAACTGCCTCAATTCTTCGTGGCATAGATTCAACAAGGTGTTGCAACGATGCTCAATTGGTACCAAGGGGCCCAAAGAGTGCCAAGAAAATATTCCCCACACCATGACACCACCACCACCAGCCTGAACCGTTGATACAAGGCAGGATGGATCCATGCTTTCATGTTGTTGACGCCAAATTCTGACCCTACCATCCGAATGTCGCAGCAGAAATCGAGACTCATCAGACCAGGCAACGTTTTTCCAATCTTCTACTGTCCAATTTCGATGAGCTTGGGCAAATTGGAGCCTCAGTTTCCTGTTCTGCTGAAAGGAGTGGCACCTGGTGTGGTCTTCTGCTGCTGTAGCCCATCTGCCTCAAAGTTCGCCGTACTGTGCGTTCAGAGATGCTCTTCTGCCTACCTTGGTTGTAACGGGTGGCTATTTGAGTCACTGTTGCCTTTCTATCAGCTCGAACCAGTCTGCCCATTCTCCTTTGACCTCTGGCATCAACAAGGCATTTCCGCCCACAGGACTGCCGCTCACTGGATGTTTTTCTTTTTCAGACCATTCTCTGTAAACCCTAGAGATGGTTGTGCGTGAAAATCCCAGGAGATCAGCAGTTTCTGAAATACTCAGACCAGCCCTTCTGGCACCAACAACCATGCCACGTTCAAAGGCACTCAAATCACCTTTCTTCCCCATACTGATGCTCGGTTTGAACTGCAGGAGATTGTCTTGACCATGTCTACATGCCTAAATGCACTGAGTTGCCGCCATGTGATTGGCTGATTAGAAATTAAGTGTTAACGAGCAATTGGACAGGTGTACCTAATAAAGTGGCCGGTGAGTGTACATTCCTGTACAGCCCTTCGAAGTGGGTGCTGACTGCGAGTGTTGCAGCAGTCACAGTTTTAAATAACAGCAGGTCTCATTTACATAATATTTCCTGTTTTTTTCGCAGGAATACATGAAGATACTACAAAGAATAGCTTTCAAAATGTAGGGAACACTAAATGAAGATGTTTTCCAAACATATTGCTTTGTTCATCTTTTTTTGTTACAGAGCTACAAATGATTTTATCACCTTCTGAAGGCTTTCTAATTCCCCAAGTGACCGACCTGTGTACTCCTTCTCCCCTGCTGTTTGTTCTATCTGATAGCAGGGAGTGATGTCATCACACAGGTCTTGGCCCACAGTGTGAGAGCTTGTGTGTTTCAAAAGACAGTAATTACTCTACTGTTTACATTAGCTCAGCAGCATCTCCGGACCTCAGAGAAGGTAATTTATTTAATCTAGACTAATAAACAGAGAAGTCTGAATACACAGAGCTCATATGCTAATTACAGACAGCTTGACCAGGAAGTGAGAGAGCAAAGTAGCATTATTTCATTCATGCATCCTATGAAACTTTGAGATGAGACAACCCCTTTAAGACAGATAAAAACCTTAGGGCATTTCCCTGCAGCAGGGTTTTCAGTTGGTTTTACAGATGGTTTTCAGATTTGAAAACCATTGATTTATTATTGAAAAATCTGTGCAACAATCCAAACTGCACGGATTTTCGGTGGACAGTTTTTGACATCGACGGCGTAACGAAAAACTTAGAACATGTTTATTCTTCTGTCCGACTTTTGGGCAGAACATTTACATGTCAGTGGTTGAGGGGGACGGGCGAATCCGCAAACCGCATCAGAACCGTCCCCCAAATCCATGTACAAGATGCTAAAATACCGGCAGGATTCTTTCATCAGAATCCGGCCGGTATTTTAACCTGTTGTGTGGACGCAGCATTATTGTGCATTTTTTTATTGCTGTTTTCTCCTGTAGTTGATGTATGAGCCACAATTAAAGGGAGAATAAAGCCCCAGCACTGTCTGCAGAGCTGATCTTAGTCTGACAGCCAACCACTATGGGGTTGTGGGGTGGAGTAATTTTAGCTATAAGACCTGTGGTAACATCATAATTACTTCACACAGGTCAACTTCCCTCTGGCCCAAGCGTTCAAAGGCAGGACTGCCCGGTGTTGGAGCGCCACTCTGCTAATCTGCCTGATTGGGCCAAAGTGCTGACGTGGGTGGCACGATGACGTCATATCATCGCACTGCCTGCGCCGAGCACAGACTGGCCGGGAGCTGAGCTGGTCGCATCAAGGGAGAGTGAGTAAGTGATTTCTTATTTTTTTAACATTAATCTAACCTGACTAATCATAGCCTAACTATATATGGCCCCTATAACTACCGAGACCCTGGCTGCCTGACTATATATTGCCCTATAGCTACCTAGACCCTGGCTGCCTGAGTACATATGGCCCCCATAGCTACCTAGACCCTGCCTGACTGTATATGGCCCCTATAGCTACCTAGACCGTTCCTGCCTGACTATATATGGCCCCTATAATCTACCTAAAACCTCCCTGCCTATATGGGGCTCTATAGCAGCATAAACTCTGCCTGCCTACATGGGGCCCTATAATCTACCTAAACCCTGCCTGCCTATATGGGACCCTATAGTTACCTAAACCCTGCATGCCTGCCTATATGGGGCCCTATAGTTTACCCAAACCCTGCCTTCCTATCTTTATGGGCCCCTATAATTACCTAAACCCTGCCTGCCTATATGGGGCCCTATAGCTACTTAAATCCTGCCTGCCTATATGTGGCCCTACAGCTACCTAAACCTTGCCTGCCTATATGGGGCCCAATAACTACCTAAACCCTGCCTACCTATATGGGGCCCTATACTCTACCTAAACTCTGCCTGGCCCTTATAGCTATCTAGACCCTTCCTGACTATATATGGCCCCTATAGCTATCTAGACCCTGCCTGCCTGACTATATATGGCCCCTATAGCTACCTAGGCCCTTGGCTGCCTGACCATATATGGCCCCTATAGCTACATACACCATGCCTGAATATGCATGGCCCCTATAGCTACCTAGATCCTTCCTGTCTGACTATATATGGCCCCTATAGCTATCTATACCCTGCCTGGCTGACTATATATGGCCCCTATAGCTACCTAGACCCTGCCTGCCTGGCTATATATGGCCGCTATAGCTACCTAGACCCTTCCTTCCTGACTATATATGGCTCCTATAGCTACCTAAACCCTGCCTGCCTAGGCTCCTATAGCTACCTAGACCCTGCGTGCCTGCCTACCTATATGGCCCCTATACTCTACCTAGACCCTGTCTGCCTGCATACCTATATGGCCCCTATACTCTACCTAGACCCTGCCTGCCTGCATGGGGCCCCCATAGTAACCTAAACCCTGTCTGCCTATATGGGGATCCTATAGCCTACATAAACCCTGCCTGCCTATATAGACCCCTATACCCTACCTAGACACTGCCTGCCTACCAAAATGGGGCTCCCTGTAGCCTACCTTAGCCCTGCCTGCCCATATGAGGACATTGCCTATCTGGGACCCCCTATAACCTGCCTAAAACCTGTCTGCTTAAATGGGCCCCACGTAGCCTAGCTAAAGCCTGCCTGCCTATTTGGGGCTCCCTATAGCCTATTTACCTACCTACCTATGTGGCCTCACCTATAGCCTACCTAGCTAACTGGGGCCCACCTACAGCCTAACTGTGGCCCACCTACTGCCTACTTAACTACCTGGGGTCTACCTACAGCCTACCTACCTACCTTGGGGTTGCCTATTTAACTGGGGCCTAACTACTGCCTACCTTGGAACAATCTACCTACCTGTAGCCTGTCTACCTAACTGAGACCTGCCTAACTACGGTCTACCTACCTAGGACCAATCTGCCTACCTACTTGAGGCCTATGTAGTGCCTACCTACCTGGGACCTATGTATTGCCTACCTACCTACCTGGAACCTACCAACCTATCTAATGGGGTCTACCTACCTGGCAATAGGATTCTGAGGGGTACAGGCCATAGCTGTAACACAATCTCCAGTGGGTAAATCTTCTGCTCCTCCCCTCTAGGAGACTGGGCCTCTAAGCTATGGCCTATACCCCTCTGCCACCTCTTGGAAGTTTGTACAGAAGTGGGGGGCAGGGACTGAGGTTTCTACAATATTTGTGTCCAAATTTGCAGGGATGAGTAGTGACAGGGAGAAGTCATCATGGCGGTCTGGACTGAATGCAGAACAAAAGGGAAAGTCAATGACTCACCAGAGAAATGTCACCTGTGAGTCACAAGATGTAACTGCACTGTAATCACTTATAAATCTGCAGAGTCTGTGTACACTGGTATCTACAACTATATGGTCCCTGTATGGTGGTAATATACAGTCTGTAGAGCACCTGTGTACACTGGTATATACCACTATATGGTGGTAATATTGATCTTTGTATACTGATCTTTATTCAGTAATAGTATAGGGGTATTATTCAGTCACTATATGGTAGTAATTTGTGGTCGTATTCTGGGGGTATAATCAGGTCTTTATGTAGTACTATTATTGATTATGTTGGCCTCTGTATATTGTGATTTGTTTAGTAGCAGTATGATGGTGATATGCATGGTGAGGTATTTGCCCCGTGTATAATCTAGTAACTGCATATCCCGGTAAATGTTCATGGTCTGGGAGTCAGAGGGGGTTGGTGGGCCCCATCCAAAAGTTTGCTATGGAGCCCAGGCTTCTCTAGTTACGCTCTTGGCCACATGTTTTATCCATCCTATTGTTTTTAATGAGCATATGCGCTGTAGGTTACTGCGGCACACATCCCATTACTTAAAATGACATCACTTATTCACATATTTTCCATTTTGCACAAAATGTGTCAAGAGCCATCATACAGAAAATCTTTATTCAATGAGGAAATTTTTATAGTGTTTTTTACAATATTTTTTTTATTTTGCAACATGTTCTATTGCTTTTAAGTCCGGTAGAAAAGAATAAAAAAAAAGCCAGAAAAAACACAAAAAACACTTCTCCATTGTTTGTGGCAATAGTATTTTAAAGTAAGAAAATAAAAAAGTATAACAAACCATCAGATAATCCAGACGAAAAATGCAGCATTTTTTCCAAAAAAACAATAAGTCTCATTCACCAAAACTTACAGTAAAACTGTCCCTGTTGCCATAGCAACCAGAGCTTCAATTTCAGTTTACCTCAGGAGTCTAAAAAAATTAAAGCTGAGCTCTGATTGGTTGCTATGGGCAACAAATACATTTCTACACTTACTCAGTTTTGATAAATGAGGCATAGTTTGTATAGAACCACTTTGAAGCTGGGGGGGGAGTGGAAAGGGCCGTTCACACGGCTTATTTTGGGCACGGATTGCAGCTGTATTGCGCGCCTCATAGAGAACTATGGATTCCGTCTCAGCGAATCCACCGGGCGGGGAGAAAGTGACATGTTCATTATCCCGGCGGGAAACGCGCCGTGGATAATGAAAGTCTATGGGGCCGGTGGGCAGCGCCCCCACGCCACGCCCCGCCCCTTATTCAAGCCGTAATTGCAGGCGAAATCCGTCCCGCAATTACGGCTTGAATAAGCCATGTGAACCAACCCGAAGAGGGGGAAAATCCCCCTGAATGCTTGGACAACTGCACAATGTCACAGAATAAAATGCATGTAAAGAAAACTGCTAAAAATGCTTAAAATGCCTACCAATATGTGCATGCCTTTTAAAATTCAGAAAGACAAGTGTGTGTAAGGAAGACATCACAGCTGCCATCACTCAGCTTTCCTAGAGTCCTGAATGGCATATCTACTTCTGGTGTGATATTAGCAGGGTGTATTATCAATTGCAATCCATCCGAAAGAGGGCGGTGATGTGTTGGTTGTGATCCAATTTTCCTGATGTCTTGAATGGCATTTCTCTTTAGTTATAGTGTGATATGTGCTGGGGGCAGGGCCGCCATACAGGGGGTACAACCGGTACTCCCGTATGGCGCCCGGTGGAATAAGGGGGCCCGCGGCAAGCGGGCCCCCTTATTCCTCACGGCGA